>CM033644.1:23251629-23327579 GCA_019512145.1 Engystomops pustulosus
GGTTGCGCTATACTTCCTTTTGCGCTCCAGCGTCTGGGGTAAGGAGAGCTGAACGCTGGTGGATGCTGTGGAGGATCGTGGAGGCGAAGATGGGGTTTTCGCACGGGAGGTGTTTGGCCCGTGGTCCTGGGCAGGGGGCTGACTAGCAGATGACACAGGGGAAGGAGCAGTGGTGTGCCCGGCCGGAGGTGAACGGGCTTGGTGCCATTGAGTAGGGTGTTTAGCATTCATATGGCTGCGCATACTGGTGGTAGTTAAGCTAGTAGTGGTGGAACCCCTGCTGATCCTGGTTTGGCAAAGGTTGCACACCACAGTCCGTTGGTCATCCGGTGTTTCTTTAAAGAACCTCCAGACTTCTGAAAATCTAGCCCTCACCACGGGAGCTTGACTACGGGAAACATTTGGCGCTGATGCACCTGCTCTGGCCCTGTCTCTCCAACTGGCCCCACCACTGCCTCTTCCAACCTGTTCTGCTATAGGACTCGCCTCCGTCTCAGAAGCACTGTGTTCACCCGGCCTATCAACCCAGCTTGGGTGTCACGGGTGCTCCCACGATCGCTGTCTCGGATCGCGGGCGCACCCGTGTTCCTGCTGAGCCACAGATCAGTCTGCGCCGTGATGCCCTGTAATAGCTCTTGGGCTGTGTGCCTTTTATCGCCTAGACTCAGCAGTTTGAGCACCGCCTGCTGTCGCTTAGCGATGGCACTGCTGCTGTGCCTAGAGCTACCGACTGATGGCGCCATGCCCACGGATGGTAATTCAGAGGAGGAGGAGGTGGAGGAGGGGTGGGAGGAGGAGGAGGCATAGTAGGCCTTTGAGACCTGGACCGAGGTAGGCCCCGCAATCCTCGGCGTCGGCAGTATATGAGCAGCCCCAGGGTCAGACTCGGTCCCAGCCTCCACCAAGTTAACCCAATGTGCCGTCAGCGATATATAGTGGCCCTGCCCGGCAGCACTCGTCCACGTGTCCGTGGTCAGGTGGACCTTGTCAGAAACGGCGTTGGTCCGGGCACGGATGATGTTCTCTGACATGTGCTTGTGCAGGGCTGGGACGGCACATCGGGAAAAGTAGTGGCGGCTGGGGACCGAATACCGAGGGGCGGCCGCTGCCATGAGGTTTCGAAAGGCCTCGGTCTCTACCAGCCTATAGGGCAGCATCTCCAGGCTAAGCAACTTGGAGATGTGGATGTTGAGGGCTTGGGCGTGTGGGTGGGTTGCGCTATACTTCCTTTTGCGCTCCAGCGTCTGGGGTATGGAGAGCTGAACGCTGGTGGATGCTGTGGAGGATCGTGGAGGCGAAGATGGGGTTTTCGCACGGGAGGTGTTTGGGCCATGGTCCTGGGCAGGGGGCTGACTAGCAGATGACACAGGGGAAGGAGCAGTGGTGTGCCCGGCCGGAGGTGAACGGGCTTGGTGCCATTGAGTGGGGTGTTTAGCATTCATATGCCTGCGCATAATGGTGGTAGTTAAGCTAGTAGTGGTGGAACCCCTGCTGATCCTGGTTTGGCAAAGGTTGCACACCACAGTCCGTCGGTCATCCGGTGTTTCTTTAAAGAACCTCCACCTCATCATCCTCCGATCCCTCAGTCTGCTCCCCCCTCGGACTTCCTGCCCTGACAACAACTTCACCACTGTCTGACAACCGTGTCTCCTCATCGTCCGACACCTCTGTACACACTTCTTCCACTACGTCAATAATGTCATCATCACCCACAGACTGCGACTGGTGGAAAACCTGGGCATCGGAAAATTGCTCAGCAGCAACCGGACAAGTGGTTTGTGACTGTGGGAAGGGTCCAGAAAACAGTTCCTCAGAGTATGCCGGTTCAAATGCCAAATTTTGCTGGGAGGGGGCAGACTGGGGGGAAGGAGGCTGAGGTGGAGGAGCTGGAGGAGTGCTGATTTCGGTGACATGGGTGGACTGCGTGGAAGACTGACTGGTGGACAAATGGCTAGAAGCATTGTCCGCAATCCACGACATCACCTCTTCGCACTGTTCTGGCCTCAACAGTGCTCTACCACGGGTCCCAGTAACTTGAGACATGATGAACCTAGGGAGTGTAGCTCTGCGGCGTTCCCCTGCTCCCCCATCAGCAGGTGGTGTCTCAACCCGCCCAGGACCACGGCCTCTAACCCCTGCAGTAGTTGGACGCCCACGTCCACGCCCTCGTCCTCTACCCCTAGCCCTCGGGTTAAACATTTTCCAAATTAAAGTGTAAACTTTTGATTTTTTTTTTTTTGTGTGTTTATTTTTTTTATTTTTATTTTTTTTTAACAAAACGATGCTATCCTATTGCTATGGCTAGTTTCTAACCTACACTGACAGCACACAACTGGATTTTGTGCTGTGCCTGATGACTTTGAGCTATAAAATGAAATAAAGGTATAAAAAAAAAAAAAATCAGCAGACTCTGCCTAATTCTACTCAAACCCCTAATAAATTGTCCCACTTCGGTGTTTGAGGTGGATATGTAATCTCAGGTTCAGGTGGATTGCTAGCGTTTGCGATTATTTCAGGGATTGTTCACCAGATTTCTGGCAGAGACGCCCAGATAAATAAGCCCCACTGCCTATGTTTTTCCACCCCAAATATATGTATTTGAATGGGCCCTTACTTAAAAGTACAAATTTTGTTAATTTGTCCCAACTCCCCTTTGGGCCTAGTAAAATGACTATACCTACAACCTTTTCTCCCTGGTTTTGTCTACGTGCTAAATTTACACATTTATGTAGAAAATTAGGAGTGGGTAAAATATAGTATTACTGAATTATTGACACAAAAACTTATAAAGAATGGTTGTCTTTTCTAGAGCAAAATAAGAAACCAAAGCTTCATAATGATTGGCTGTTTAGGCTCCAAAGTCTATAAATTTCTCCCTAAAATAATTTTCTATCAATAAAAACGTAGTTTCGGCTTCTATGAATTAGATCTGAGTGGTACCTATTTTATAGACATGGGCATAGACGTGCTTTAGGTTTTATGATGACGTCTGAATACAGAGCTAGCTGAAATTTTAAGCTGTGGAGGATGACTCCTGATGAATTAGCAGAGAGGCACAGACGCATTTCACTGCTTATAAATAAGCCTGTTTAGTTTATCCACGGACTGTAATCTCTCTTGCACAATGAGACGAGGCTTTCTGGCAGAAAGGAATAGCGTTTTCCCACTTCCCCTCTCTCTACCACGGTCCGAGGGTTTAGACATCGGAGGAGGGGAAAGACGCATATTAATGATGTTGTCCTAGGCAGTGTGGTCACTCATGCCGACCCACAGAAGATTCACGGATGAGAAAGGAATCGATAAAGCGTTCAGCGCCTCTTCATTCAAACTGTCGCTGGCGTCACGCTGAGCGGTCCGAGTTCTGTGCAGCAATCAGAATGGAGTTGAAAGTGTTGGCTCGCTACGATTTCATCCTCTGGGGCTATGGATTAAAACGTGAAGAGAAGGTTAGAAAACTGCAGAGCTGGAGAACAACATAGTGAAAGTGTCCAGCCATATAACATCTTGTGATGTGGATGTCATGTTCCATTATGCACTGGGCGCACCGGTCATGTCTGCTAAGCGGCTCTACTCTCCTCGAAAACTATACACACACACAATGGTGGAGATGGAAGTCTCCCTTTCACTGTGATTGTAAAAATTCTAGTCTTGCTTCTCCCCTAAAAGATATGTGGATGAGTAAATAGTGACGTATGAAGATGTTGCGGAGAATGGGGCAGATTTTCTAATACTGATGGTGTTAGACTATCACAGATTAATACATACATTAAATCTGACGTAAATTGGTTTGTTTACTTTACATTGAAAAAGTAAAAAGGCTTTGTCAAATAAGTCATAGAATTTTGAAAATGTTCTCTTATAAAGAACTGTTAACTAAATACATATGAGGACACTGAACACTATGTAGTATATGCTGAGTATATATATTCCGAGAAAATTAGGCGCTTACTAGAAGAGGCCTGTTGAACACAGGGTTCAACAACTTTTTCAAGAGTAAATATACTCTTGAATATTTTAGAGCCTTGGATGAATTAAAACATTTGTAACAATGTAACCCCTCACAGGATAGCTGATAAGAGTCTGACCACTGGGGTGCAGCCACATGGAACCTTACTGGTCACAAAAATGGGGATCCCAGTTTCCATGTTGATAGGGAATCCAACAAACTGGAACATGTACAGTATTTTTCGGACTATAAGGCGCAACGGATTATAAGGCGCACCATCAATAAATGCCTGTTAAAACCCCTAGGTTCATATAAGGCGCACCGGATTATAAGGCGCACCTGATTATAAGGATGAATGACCAGCAGGTGGCAGAGCTGTGCACAGTTCAAGGCAGCTGTTGTCTGTAAGTAGGTTCATATATATAAGGCGCACTGGACTATAAGGCGCACCTTTGATTTCAGAGAAAATTAAAGGATTATGTCTGAAAAATATGGTAGTCACATAAAGTATGAGGTAGCAGTCCTGGAGAGGTTTCTAAATGGAACCTGTCACCTCCGATCAGCTAAATAAACCCCGGGCACTACCTTAGAGAACACTATAGAGTCATCTCAATGCTTCCTGTTACTCCGTGTTGCTGTTGTGTAATAAAAGTAATTTTTATTCTTCTTGTCGGTCACTGGCAAGGAGGCGGGACAGCTTTCCGATCCACTCAAGCTCTGCCTGCCTCCACGCGACTGCTCTGGCTCGGACCCACGCCCCAAAACACTGTCCCCAGCGCGATGTCACTACACCCAGTTTTCAAACTTCCTCACACGTGCAGTCCGTCTGTTAGTTTGGCGCCAATGTGCACGTCCTCGGCCGGCCCTACAGGTGCACGGTGCATACGTTGGCCGATCATGAACTGATGTATTATCGTAACAACAGCGGTCAGTAATTGTTGCAGTCGATGCTGGCAGCTCTTCGCATTGAATATTCAATTCAATGCCGCTACTTGTAAGTACAATTTGCATTGCAGAAAACAAAGCCTCATAAAGCTCCATGCAAGGAAAAATAAAACAGTTATGGAATTTAAAAGGATAGAAGCAAAAAACGGAAACGCAAAGCAAAAAACGGGCATCGGCGGGAAGGGGTTAACTTATGGGAGAGGGACTATTGGTACATAATTTAGTGTAGAAAGCTAAGATCAACGCAGTGTGAGAACACTCCCTTGGTACGATCCAGGAATATCAATGCATTTTTCACAACTCTGTTGCTACTAACAAGATACACTTATTATTATTAGCATACAACTATTATAGTCTGGAATTCCTTTCCTATATATGGCACTAGAATCATCCCTTTTACCTATATGTTTATTTCAACATATCATTTTAGGCATTGAAAGTGCATCTAGGGCTTCATGGTGAGGGGGGCTTCACACAGTCATGCACAAATATGGTCCATCTAGTGTTAAGAAATATTGTAAAAATCATTATATTATTTATAACAGGATGCAAAATAGAAGTGATGGACGTTCCCTTTAAAGGAAATATGTTGCGTGTACATACTGGGGGTCATTTACTAAGGGGCCGATTCGCGTTTTCCCGACGTGTTACCCGAATATTTCCGATTTGTGCGGTTTGTACCTGAATTGCCCCGGGATTGTGGCGCACGCGATCGGATTGTGGCGCATCGGGGGGGGGGCGACGGAAATCGGGGGGCGTGGCCGAACGAAAACCCGATGTATTCGGAAAAACCGCCGCATTTAAAAACCGAAAAAGTGTCGCTTGGGGAGCGCTTACCTTCACCTGGTCCGAGGTGGTGCATTCCGGCGCGATGAGATGAATTTCAGCGCAGCAGCGCCACCTGGTGGACGGCGGAAGAACTACCTTCATAAATCCCGGCCGGACCCGAATCCAGAGCAGAGAACGCGCCGCTGGATCGCGAATGGACCGGGTAAGTAAATCTGCCCCACTATGCTTATATGTTCTAGATCAGTGATTTTCAACCAGTGTGCCGGGGGGGAAGTTCCCCAAACTATGGTGCCCCCTGTGTTTTGTTTCCCGGCAATGCGCAGCGATGTAAAATGAGAAATACTATAGTCATGAGGCTGGAGTACTACAAGTACCAGCTGATATGCTGAGTATATGAGCTGGCACTTGTACACATAATAATCAGCAGCATATACTAAAAACAGGGAGAAACTGAGAATTGTTGAGGAAGAGGTTGAGGAAGAGGTTTCCACACTCAGTGAGTAAAATAAATTTAGAATATATATTATTAACTATATGCATAATATGACTGTTTTAGTGTCATTTTGTGCTATTTTGGTTGGTGGTGTGCCCCAGGATTTTCTAAGTATAAAAAGTGTGCCGCGGCTCAAAAAAGGTTGAAAATCACTGTTCTAGATGAAAGCAGCCAATATGTCACATAACTAGTAGTATCTATGATACTTGATACCTGTGCTAATATTTGTCCTAGAATAGACACCTGGCTCAGGGCGATATTGATTCATTGGGACATCTTTGCAGTCAGGCAATGCATTTGTGCACAGGTGTCCGTCAGATGGAAGAACTCGGCGGCCTGTATCCGAAATAATCAATTCATACTGTCACTCTGCTTAGCTGGCGCTCTCCTATCTGCCTTTCTCACGCTGGACTGGTTGTAACTTGCCTGTGTAAATGGTTCTGTACAGATCTCTGCCGTCTCATTCTGCCATTCACCCATTGCTGACTTATTGTGAGATTGGCATTTTGAGGGCAGTGTTCAGACTTGTTCCTTGTTCATTAAACCAATTCTTTTTTTGTTTAGTTTTTTTTTTTTTCTCTGTATTTTGCAGCTATTGAAAAGAAATGTTTTTTACTCAAACCGGGTATAGCCACAAAAAACCCATCTATGCCCACTTTAGAGCCAATCATTTGCCAATAGGGTCATATAGGTTGGTACCCAAATAAATTGTTATAGATGTAGGGGGGGGGTCAGTTCTTACCAGGATTATTTTACCTGGAACTGGAATGTTCAGAGCCCCAAATAATGAGGACACAATGGGGCACATTTACTAATGGTCCGCGGACCGCATTTTCATCGGGTTTCCCGACTTTTTCTGTTTAGCGACGCATTTAACTGGGGTTTTTGCCACACGCAAGCAGATTTTGAAGCGCACGTGCCGACCTTCGTTCAAAACAAAGTCGGCACGTGGTAGTCGGACAACCCGACTGATTCGGACTAAGCGCAGGATTTAAAAATGAAAATTGTGTCGCAAGACCGGGAAGAAGAAGGTGAACTCCAGCGGACCTGAGCGGGGAAGCGACACATGCAAAAAATTGGACGGGCGATCTTAGTGAATCGCAGCAGCTCCGAATCCTCGTCGGACAACGCACCTCAGGGATTGCGACGGGACAGGTAAGTGAATGTGCCCCATTAACTGAAACACAGCAAATACTAGAGAACAAATACTAAGGCTGCATGAAAATGGCCGCATCCTACCCTACCTGTACAGTTTCTTTACATATTACTTACGGCCACATTCATTTTAATGGACAATATGTCCAACCATTTACATTGTACTGTACCGTATACAAGCAGTTTAAAAATACAGGCTGACTTACAGACAACCCATAGTTACAGACGGACCCCTCTGACCTCGGGTGAAGCTTTCTGAATGCTTTGCTATAGTCCCAGATTGCAATGATCAGCTGTAAGGTGTCTGTAATGAAGCTTTATTGATAATCCTTGGTCCTATTACAGCAAAAAATGTTTAAACTCCAATTGTCAATAGGGCAAAAAAATTTTTTTGGTCTGGATCTACAATTATCAAATATACAGTTTTGACTTGCATACAAATTCAACTTAAGAACAAACTTCCAGACCCTATCTTGTACGAAACCCGGGGAGTGTCTGTATAGAACAATTCCTATTTACTCCCATTTTTAGGTTCTGTACGTCCCTTAGAAGTCTATGGGGATGTATAAATACAGGTTACATATGTGCTGCAGACTATTGTGTACCCTATGCTGCCGTATATACCGTACAGTATCCAAAGAGACCAGGACCTGTGGAAGGACCTTCCTGTCTGGAGTTTTGACAGTAGTAGTTAACAGGAAAGTGATCAAATTGCGCATACTATGCCAGAAGAGTGGGTGAGCAAAAACTAATAAGCAAAGACAAGCACTTGGTGAGTGTAATTGTCGGTGACACAGGACATGGTTTTTTACACTACTATACCCTAGGACAGTGATGGCTAACCTATGACACGCGTGTCAGTGCTGACACGCGTAGCCATTTTCACTGACACGCGGCTGCCTGAGAGTTAAGTTTCATCCTACATGACCAGGTGCAGTAGCCAGGAGGCTGAGAGATTGCACTGAGCTTCCAGCACTCCCCCCTCCTCCTCCTCCCCGGGCCGACCTCTCCCCATATGTGAGCTGTGCCTAGTGTCTCCAGTCAGAACAGGTATCAGCATGGGGCACAGCAGTTTTCCCAAGTAAGTGTCTGTGTTGTAAGATTATGTACAGTGAGATACTCCAGGATAGCATAACACCTCAAATATTCTTCCCACAATCAAAGTTAAGCTCACAGGTCTGTATTTTCCCGGTTGCTTTTTGATCCTTTTTTGAATATTGGCACCATGTTTGCTCTACACAAGTCTGGTGGAACAGAACCTCTTCAGAAACGTGTTAAAATAACAAGTTCATGACAGTTAAATTTAAATAAGACTGAACACCTGTGACTTTTGGAATGCTTGCCAGGAGAAAACCCCTACTTTTGTAAAAGAACATGGCAGCGTTGTTTAAAGGGGTTGTCCGAGACCCTATGAAAAATATATATGTGGCCGGGGTGGAACTGCTTAAAATAATAAGATTGTACTTACCTTCTCTCCGGGCCATGCCCCTGTTTGTTTACAGGGACACAGAACCTGCGTTGAGAACAGTTTCCCCCAGCTAAATATATATTTTGGCATTGGGTCTAGGACAACCCCTTTAAGTTTGCAAAGTTGCATCCTAACAAACTGCAAGACATCTGGAGCAAGAAATCTATCTATCTATCTAATTATCTATCTATCTATATATCTATTATCTATCCATCTATCTGTCTATCCATCTATTTATCTATTTATCTATCTCATATCTATCTATCCATCCATCTATCCATCTATCTATCTATCCATCTATCTATTTCCACCCGGACCCACATATATTTTTTCAAAGGGTCTCGGACAACCCCTTTAAACACCGCTGCCATGTTCTTTACAAAGTAGTGGTGTTTCTCCTGGCAAGCCTTCCAAAAAGTCCAGCTTGTTCTGTATTTAAATTTAACTGTCATGAACTTGTTATTTTAACACCGTTTCTGAAGAGGTCCTGTTCCACCAGCCTTGTGTAGAGCAAACATGGTGCCAATATTCAAAAAGAGTTCAAAAAGCAACCGGGAAATACAGACCTGTGAGCTTAACTTGATTGTGGGGAATATTTGAGGTGTTATGTCTTCCTGGAGTACTCACTGTACAAATCTTCAACACAGACATTACTTGGGAAAACTGCGTGCCCCATGCGAAACAAACCTTAAAGCGATAGACCTAGCACGCCCATCTACATAAATGGTGGAAGGGGCCCGGGAGGTGATGTAGGACGGTGAGTATAGCCCTTTTTTGGGCTATCCACGTCCGGGTGCTTTTATCAAAACTTTTTATTAATCTATATGCAAATTTTTTTTATGCGGCTACTGGGGGATGCGTGGAGTAGCCAGACATGAGGCGACTATTCACGTTTACTCCACGCCCCAGTATCCCGCGTTCTACTCCGCCTACCGTAATCTTTCGCGCGCAGCGCCTGTTAGCTGCGCGCCTCGCCGAGTCCCCCGCCTACTGCCACATGCACAGAACGCATTTGACCCGGACGAGGGACCTTCAGCTACAGGACGCGGTCCCTAAGTTATCTGATAGGCGGAGTAACGCGGCTACTCTGGGTCGTGGAGTATCCGCGACTAGTAGCCTCATGTCCGCTACTCCCGCCCCAGTAGCCCGCTAAAAAAATTGCATATAGATGTAATAAATTTTGTAAAAGACACCGGGACTTTAGGATTAGCCCAAAAAAGGGCTATCCTCTCGTTCCATCCACCTAACCACCGGGGAACCTTCTACTTTAGAGGTAAATCATGGTGGTAGGTGCCCTTTAAAGGACATCTACCACCAGGATCCGAACGGTAAATCAAGCACACTGACTGCTGTTGCATTCCCCTCTGCTCTTCTTTTAGCTTTCTTTGCCATTTTTCAAACAAATATGCACTGTCCAGGAGGGGCTTCCAGGCGCATAATGGTCACCTGAGGTCTGGAGCCCTCAATTTCATTTGCATAAATATAAAGGCTTTTCTTTTCTTAAAAACTAGGGCATTGGAAACTTAAAGAAGAAGCAGAATCTATGCCAGAGGGGGCCCACAAATCCAGTATGTCGTAGGCTTGGTTTACAATCCTTCATGCTGGTGGTAGATGTCAGCTGCTCTACTAATAAGGCAAATAATATTATGGAATGTATCAAGAAAGGCATAAATTCTCATGAAAAGGACATCGTTTTGACCTTATAACAAACCTATACGTTTCTATTTATATCAATCACAATGGATTTGGTATCACTAAAACGATAATAACAAATGTCGCCAGTAAATAGATACGCCATTCCCTTTTCCTTTTATATAGGCCACACCACTTAGGGCTTTTCCGACATTTGACGCGATATGTATTTTCAAATCATTATTTTCTCTGTTACCTCTCTTCACCCTCTTCCTACGTTTACCTAGAACTATGTGTTCCTCTCATCAATACTGCAGTAGCTAGTAGTGAAGGTAGTGCCTCATCCTAGGGTAATAGGTAGTGTAAAAAAAGTAATTTACACACCAGGCAGAACGAGATTGGTGAAACCATGGGATCCAAGAGGACTAGTTCTTCCCTGAATTCTAACATGTGTGATGGACATACGTACAATACATCCTTGTGTGGTCCCGAACCCTTTACCTGTATCACCAAATCGGAACTGTGTTTAAATACTTTGTCAGACCATGTTCTCTGCCTGGGACCTGTCTGGGACCGTTAAGAGGCCTGTCCTGTGTCACCGACATCACACGCCCGCAAGAGTTTTGTCTTTGCTTATTGTTTTGCTCACCAATCTTCTGGCATAATTTGCAAGTGACTTTTCCCATACTTTCATCTCTGTCCACGTTCTGCTTGTCTCCAGGTTGTTTATAACCAAAGAATGGGAATTTGCCCTTCATCAGAGTAATCGCACTCCATTGTCACAAATGCATTGACACTTTCCTTTCCCTGTTAACTACTAACTGACTAACTGTCAAACTCCACACAGGAAGGTCCTTCACAAGGTCCGGTCTCTTCTCGGATATCTGTACCGGCTAATAGCGCAGCACACGGTACAAATATCCTTCGCAGAAACTGAGTGTAACCCGTTATTTATAACGTCCCCATAGACTTCTAAGGGACAGTACAGGAACCTAAAAATGGGAGTAAATCGGAATTGTTCTTATTTTAAACGTCTTTGTAACGGTAACAGATACGATGTAAATGGCACATTCACTTGACCTCTCCCTCGAATCCGAGTGCGTTGTCCGACGAGGATTCGGAGCTGCTGCGATTCACTAAGATCGCCCGTCCAATTTTGCATGTGTCGCTTCCCGCTCAGGTCCGCTGGAGTTCATATTCTCTTCCCGGTTTTTCTGTTGCAACACAATTTTCTATTTTCTAATCCTGCGCTTAGTCCGAACTCGGTTGTCCGACCTACCACGCCCCTTTGTTGTTGCACGAAAGTCGGCACGTGCGCTTCAAATCTGCTTGCCAGAAACCCAGTTAAATGCGTCGCTAACAGGAAAAAGTCGGGAAACCCTAGAAAATGCGGTCCGCAACCAAGTAACTATGCCCCATTGTGTCCCTCATTATGGGGCTTCTGAAATTCCAGTTCCAGGTAAAAGAACTGACCCCCCCTACACTCTAACAATTTATTTGGGTACCAACTATATGACCCTATTGGCCAATGATTGGCTCTAAAGTGGCATAGATGGGTTGTTGTTGGCTATAACCCGGTTTGATAAAAAACTTTCTTTTCAATAGCTGCAAATACAGAGAAAAAAAAAAAACTAAACAAAAAAAGAATTGGTTAATGAACAAGGAACAAGTCTGAACACTGCCCCAAAATGCCAATCTCACATAAGTCAGCAATGGGTGAATGGCAGAATGAGACGGCAGAGATCTGTCCAGAACCATTTACACAGGCAGTTCAACCAGTCCAGCGTGAGAAAGGCTAGGAGAGCGCCAGCTAAGCCAGAGTGACAGTATGAATTGATTATTTTCGGATACGCCGCCGAGTTCTTCACATCTGACGGACACCTGTGCCACAATGCATTGCCTACTGCAAAGATGTCCAATGAATCAATATCGCCCTGAGCCAGTGTCTATTATAGACAAATATTAACAACATGTATCAATCATAGATACTACTAGTTATGTGACATATTGGCTGCTTTCACATCTTAGAACCTATAAGAATATAATATACACCCAACATATTCCATGTCCATCACTTCTATTTTGCATCCTTTATAAATAATATATATGATTTTTACAAATTTCAACCTAAGAGAGACCATATTTGTGCATGAACTGGGTGTAAGCCCCCCTCAACCATGAAGACTAGATGCACTTTCAATTGCCTAAATGGATATGATTGAAATAAACATATAGCGAGAAAGGGATGATTCTGAGTGCCATAATAGGAAAGGAATTCCAACTAATAAGATTGATGACTAAATAATAAGTAGTATTTGTAGTAGCAATCAGAGTTGTGAAAAATGCATGTATTTCCCTGGATCGTACCAAGGAGATGTCTCTCACTCTGCGTATCTTAGCTTCTGACACTAAATATGTACTCAATAGTCCCTCTCCCATAATTCAACCCTTCCTGCAGCCGTTTTTGGTTTGCGTTTCCGTTTTTGCTTCTCATCCTTTAAATCCATAACTTTTTTTATTTGCTCCTTGACATAGGAGCTTTTATGAGGCTTTTGTTGTTCTGCACTCAATTGTATTCAAGTGCGCATGTATTGAATATTCAAGGCTGATAGAGAGCTGCCAGCACCGCTGCAAACAGTTACTGACCTCTGTTGTTCAATAATACAATCAGTTCATGATCGGCAAACTGCACCGTGGCACCTGGAGGGACGGCCGAGGACAGTGGCACATTGGCCCAAACTAACAGGAGGACTGCACGTGGGGAAGTTTGAAAACTGGGTGTGGAGTGAGCTCGGAGCTGCTGGGACTAGTGTTTGAGGCGTGGGGTCAAGCCAGAGCGTCCAGCGTGGAGGCAGCGAGCTTGATTGATCGAAAGCTGGTCCCGCCTCCTTGCCCTGACCGACAAGAAGAATACAAAATTACTTTATTCACACAGCAACACGGAGTAACAGGGAAGCATTGAGATGACTCTTAGCGTGATATGGCTAACCCTATGGCCACTGGGCCAGAGGTGGCACTTCGGAGCCCTTCTGTGGCACTCAGGCATCACCAGAGATGACTCCAGGTATCTTTCCTGCAGCAGTCCCAGACAGCCAAGACTTGCCGTTCACAGAGCTATTTTAAAGTGACAGCTGGTACCTGGACTGACTTTCTGCTTTTATTGGTGTCCTCAGGTGCTGTATCAATGAAAACGGTGCAGAGAAGGAGTATAAATCACAAATTAATTTCTGTGTGGCAACTTTGCGCTAAATAAGTGGTCGTTTTGTTTAGTTTGAGGCACTCGGTCTCTCAAAGGTTTGCCATCACTTGGCTCTATAGTTCTCTAAGTAGTGCCCCCCGGGTTTATTTGCTGATCGGAGTGTGTGGGACAGGTTCCATTTAGTAAACCTCTCCAGGGCTGCTCCCTCATACTTTATGTGACTACCATATTTTTCACAGACATACTCCTTTAATTTTCTCTGAAATCAAAGGTGCGCCTTATAGTCCGTGCGCCTTATATATATGAACCTACTTACAACAACACTGCCTTGACTGTGCACAGCTCTGCCCCACCTCTGGTCATTCATCCTTATAATCAGGTGCGCCTTATATCCCGGTGCGCCTTATATGACCTAGGGGTTTTAACAGGCATTTATTGATGGTTGCGCCTTATAATCCGTTGCGCCTATAGTCCGAAAAATACTGTACATGTTCCAGTTTTGGATTTTCCTTCAACAGGAAACGGGATCCCCATTTTTGTGACCAGTAAGTTCCATGTGGCTGCACCCCAGTGGTCAGACTCTAATCACTATCCCTGTGAGGGGTTACTTGTTCAAATTTTTTAAAGTCATCCAAGCTCTAAAATATCAAGGTATATTTACTCTTGAAAAAGTTGTTGAACACCTGTGTTCAACAGGCATCTTCTAGTAAAGCCAATTCCTCAATTTATCTTGTATCATTTACTCCGCATTATACTACATGTCGTTTCATGTCCTTCATATTTTTAGTTTAACAGTTCTAGCTATGAAGAGAATCTTAAAATCTATGATTATGACAACCTTTTCAGCTTGATTTCAAGGATGTAAGATGTCACTTCAACCAACCAATTTTACGTCGATTTAAGGCTATGTGAGGTTATCTGTTTTTCTAACTCCAAGCCATTACAGTAGTTAGAAATCTGCCCATTTCCCTCCCAACAATACTCGTATACGTCTATGCTATTTTAGAACGCCTATTAGCTATGCTCATACACTAAAGTTCATATTCAATGTATTTTTTACTGTGAGAACACAAGACTTATTGAGAAAGTTTTTTTACAATCAACAGTGATTAAGGGAGACTTACCTCTCCACCATTGTGTGTGTGTATAGGGAGCAGAGTAGAGCCGCTTAGCAGACATGACCGGTGCCCAGTGCATAATGGAACATGACATCCACATCCACAAGATGTTATAATGGCTGGACACTTTCACTATTTGTTCTCCAGCTCTGCAGTTTCTAACCTTCTCTTCAGTTTTAATCCATAGCCCCAGGATGAATCGTAGCGAGCCAACACTTTCAACTCCATTTCGGATGCTGCACAGAACTCGGACTGCTCAGCGTGACGCACGACATTTTGAATGAAGGCGCTGAACGCTTTATCGATTCCTTTCTCATCCGTGAATCTCTGTGTGGTCGGCATGAGTGACCACACTGCCTAGGACAACTCATTAATATGCGTCTTTCCCCTCTCCGATGTCTAAACCTCGGACCGTGGTAGAGAGAGGGGAAGTGGGAAAACGCTATTCATTCCTTTCGCCAGAAGAGCCTCGTCTCATTTGTGCAAGAGAGATTACAGTCCGTGGATCAAACTAACAGGCTTATTTATAAGCAGTAAATGCGTCTGTGCCTCTCTGCTAATTCATCAGGAGTCATCCTCCCCAGCTTAAAATTTTCAGCTAGCTCTGTATTCGACGTCATCAAAACCTAAAGCACGTCTTGTAAAATAGGTACCACTCAGATCTAATTTCATAGACGCCAAACTACCGTTTTTATTGATAGAAAATTATTTTAGGGAGAAAGTTATAGACTTTGGAGCCTAAACACCAATCATTATGAAGCTTTGTTTCTTATTTTGCTCTAGAAAAGACAACCCATTCTTTATAGTTTTTTGTATCAATAATTCAGCAATACTATATTTTACCCACCACCTAATTTTCTAACTAAATGTGTCTTAAATTAGCACATAGACAAAACCAGGGAGAAAAGGTTGTAGTATCGTCATTTTACAGGCCCGAAGGGAGTTGGGACAATTAACAAAATTTTGTACTTTTCAGTAATGGCCCATTCAAATACATATATTTGGGGTGGAAAACCATAGGCAGTGTGGGCTTATTTATCTGGGGCGTCTCTGCCAGAAATCGGTGAACATCCCTGAAATAACGAAAAACGGCTCGCAATCCCATCCTGAACCTGAGATTATTTTCTCCCCTTTATGCTAGCTCCAGCTAAGGATGGATAGAGGTCATGACAGGGGGCAGGCTGGCGGGAGTGGGCTGGGGTGAAAGTCAGAATATGCGTACAGGTAAGACTGGCTGTAGAAATAAAACACGCTACACCTTGCAGATGGCCAACCTGAATACATCAAGATTCCGTCGTATGATGAATAGACCCCCAATGCGTCCAAAACATTTTCCTAGCCCCACTGTTGGCTCTTCCGGACTTGAAACCAAGAGCAAATCATAGTGATTTATATCTTGGAACTATTGCAAATCTACTTTTCCTGTCATCGCTAAATAATATGATTGTATGTATGGCCCTAATACTCCTAAATGGAATCCAATCCTTTTGGCCGTTAAAATTTGTATGGAGCTTGAAGGTACAACCATAAGTATAAACACTTTTTTTTGCTAACTCTGCACCGCAATCAAAAATAATGTAATTCTAAATTTCCTCAATGTGCTATCTGCAGCTGTTTAGCAGCTAACAGAGGTTTTACTGTGCATCAGGAGGCGGGCAACTCAGTCAGCGAGTGGGGTTTTTCTTCATACTATGTGCACCAGCACTTTTGCATGATGACTAGACATTAAGGCACACTGGGCTCATTTACTTACCTGGTCCTGTCGCGATCCCATGGCGCGTTGCCTACGTGGATTCTGGTTCTGCTGGTTTCCTAAGGTTCGTCGCCCCGTATTCAGTATGAGAGCGCTGCTGCGCTGAGGTTCGCCGGCGTTCACCTGCTCTTCTTGGTTCATGTAATTGCTTTGATTTTGCGACCATTTCGGTTTTTTTTTTCCGATCCGTCGGGTTGTCCACTGCCCCCGAGTTCTGTCCGCGTGATCGGGGTGCGCCAAATCCCGGCGTAATTCAGGGCTAAAAATGGAGAAAATTATTTCGTGAAACACCGTGCGAAATCCCTTAGTAAATGAGCCCCATGAGTCAACAACTGCAGTTTTCCATGTTACATGTTTAAAAAAAAAAATACAATGTGATATTGTCAAGAACATGAAAGAGCATAGTTGAATCTCAGGGGGTTTTAAGAATACTTTGCAATACACTGTATAACCAATATATTACAGCTTTTATTGTTAATTAAATAAGACTTTTACTTGTTGAGGAACCTCAGGAGGCTTCCTAAGCCTGCACCATCCCACAAGGGATTATGCGTATTGCAAGAAAGAGAAAAAAATCAACCTATTTTTTTCCCATTATCCTCCCAATGTAAACATCATGTAGACTATTATTATCGTGATGCATTGCTATTTACCACTGTGCATTGACGTCTCCTGCCCTAGATCCGCGAGGATATGTGATTAATCTATATTTAGGGGGTATATGATTGTGTAGCTATAGAGGGCACATGACTGAGGTTTGGAGAATATATATATATAATTACATAGTTGCTACCTTCCCCCCTTGTAGTCATAGGAGCCCCAGTTGAAATTGGTCCCATGAAAAGGAATGACTTGCCACTAAGAACCTCATTATAATAAGACGGGGTGATGATTTGGGCCAAATGTCACACAAAAGATATTTAGTGGTAAGCAATCAAAATATATTGTAGTATAAGTGACAAATTAACATATTAAGAGTAATCAATAAGATATTTTCTATGTGCACCTCATCCCATTCTATATTCACTGGTGAATGTATATAATCGAACTGAATTACTGAATTATGTAACCCCAATTATTTTACAAAATCAAACATTTTGACAGATTCTTCCCATTTTTTCAAAATGCATCGTAATTAGACATCTGAACACTAGGTGCGCTAAAGTACCAGCTAATAAAAGTGAAGCCTCCAGATGTCACTGGGTGATCCGGAGATATTGGCAGCGAAATACTAGAACAAAATGTAAAAATAGAACATCAGGCTGCATTATGCAAGCTATTCTACGGTGTGATGAAATTTTTCATAAAAATATATACCTCAATTCTTGGCAGATAGGCGCTATTGAGTTTGTGCTTTATACAATAATATATTTAGAGATGGAGGTGCTTTGTTGCTCATCTGAAACCAAGAATAAGTCAAAAGTTGCAAATAGGAACATGCACTAAAAAAGGTACATGTCTGTTTAGATGTAGCAGAGCTGAATGTGTCATATGCCAGTTATTGTGTTAACTCATCCGTATCAGATAATATTAGGAACTTACCTTCAATCCCACAGTCCCTGCAGAAAATACAGCAATAAGTTGTTTAGGATTCAGCTTGCTACATGTAATTGTAAAATGAAGGGTAATAGATTACTTAAGTGTTTTGAGTCTTAAAGGACTAAGTAATTTGGGAAATTAATATGCAATACTTATAGAAAGAAGTCCTCATAGCTCACATGCCTGAACTTTGACAGGGATCACAACCTTATGTGACAATCTCTGAAATGAGGAAATCAAAGAGTATATCCTATAGATTCATTGGAGCTCATTAGACGTACATCCCATTAGTCACTGGAGAGACCCCATAATGTAAGTGGGTGCACCATAGTAATAATTCTTTATTTATATAGCGCACACAGATTACGCAGCGCTGCACAGAGCTTGTCAGATTGGTCCTGTCCCCATGGGGCTCACAATCTAATAAACCTACCAGTATGTTTTGGAGTGTGGGAGGAAAACGGAGGACCTTGAGGAAACCCAAGAAACTGAAGAAAACCACGCAAACACGGAGAGAACATACAAACTCTTGCAGTGTTGACCCTTGGACTTAAACCCAGGACCCAGCGGTGCAAGGCTGTAGTTCTAACAACTAAGACACTGTGCTTGCCCCACAGCTGCCATGTAAGCCTCATAGGCTAAAATGAAAGCATTTTGTTGGCCATCTATTTTGTAGAAGTGATTAGGAGACCACAATAATGTAAAAAGGTGAAAGGGGTGAACCATAATACTATGACATTGTTGCTGAGAAATGCTCGCACTCCACGGACACTGACATCAGACTTACCCCGCTAGATATAACTATACAGGCAGTCCCTGTAGAGTCAGAACTGTGATTTTAGAATTGTAACCACAGCCAAATTTGACAAACTGAATTTTTAAAATGTGAATTGTCATAAGAACCAGGATTAACAATAAATCTTATTTAGAGACACCGTGATACCTGTTATAGTGTTTATGTAGCCTAGGACTAAAGTAAAGTAAATTCCCAACATCCAGAGGTCCGTTGTAACGAGCCGTTGTCTGTAAGTCAGGTGTTCGTAGGGGACCGCTGTAGTCAGAACTTCTACAGAGCACAAGCACCTGTGTGACCATGGTCAGATTTCGTCTACTGCAGTAAACATAGAAGCTTCTATATAATGACAGCAAGCAGAGATAGAAAGAGGAATTGACAAAGAAAGTATATTGAAAAGGTTTATTTTTCATCATACAAACAATAACATTAATTTGACGAAATGGGAACACCCCTTTAAGGAAAGAAGGGTGATAGTGGAGTCTATTAGAAAAGGAGGTATTCTGAATGTGAGGGCATCAAAAATAGGGCCATGAACTGGCATGGGCTGAGTCTGGAAACATGAATTAGGGAAAGAAAATGACTTCCCTGACCATCAGCTAACTAAAATGAAATACACCAACAATTCTGTGACGGTCACACTTTACAGTGGGTACAGGAAGTATTCAGAACCCTTTAAACTTTTCACTCTTTGTTTCATGTAGCCAATGGTAAGATCAACACTCAGAAATGTAGATATTTTTGCTAATTTATAAACATGAAAACTGAATATCATAATGGTATTCGGCATCTTTCTCAGTACTGAGTAGAAGCTTTGGAGCTAGTACAGCCATGAGGCTTCTTGGGAAGATGCAATAAGTTTTTCACACCTGTATTGGGATCCTCTGCCTCTTCCTTGCTGATCCTCTCCAGTTCCCTCAGGTGGATGGTGAATGTTGGTGGAGGCCATTTTTCAGTCTCTCCAGAAATACTCAATTAGGTTTAGGTCAGGGCTCTGGCTGGGCCAGTCAGGAATGGTCACAGAGATGTTCTGAAGCCTCTGCTTTGTTATTTTAGCTGTGTGTTAGGGTCAGTGGCCCACACTTATCAGGACATATGGGCACGGACACTCTTAAATACCTGTGCAAGCAGTTTGCCCATAAAGAATGTGCGCAAGGACCATTGTCTTGTTGGAGATGAACCTTCGGTCCAGTCAGAGTTCAGAGTGCCTGGTTTTCTCCACATACTGCCTAGAATAACATTAAAAAGTTTAATGTTCAAAGTTCTCATCAGACCAGAGATCTTATGTCTCATAGTCTGGGAGTCCTTCATGTGTTTGTAGCGGCTTTCATATCTTGCACGGAGAGGCTTTCGTCGCTACATTCTGCCATAAAGCCCCGACTGGTGGAGGCTGCAGTAACTGTCGATCACCTTCCAAACCTTCAAAAGTAATCTGAAAACCCACCTGTTCACGATTGTCACAATGCACAATAACTGCTCTGCTCCCTCACCTCGTGTCTCTATCTTCCCTTCAATTTAAATTGTGAGCCATCACGGGCAGGTCCTCCTCCCACTTGTCTCCTGATCACTGTAATTTTGTATTTGTACTTGCATTTGTTCTTGTCTTAATGTAAGTATATAAACCCCTTACTGATTGTATACCACCATGGAATTAACGCTCTATAAATAATAATTGATAATGGAGGCCACTGTGCTCTTGAGTTCTGTAGAAATTCTTTGTAACCTTGGCCAGATCTGTGCCTTGTCACAATTCTGTCTATGAGCTCATTGGGCAGTTCCTTAGACTGCATGATCTCACATGCTGACATTCTCTTGAACTGTGAGGTCTTATTAGACAGGTTTGTGTTTCTTTCCAATCAAATCAATTTTTTAATTAAACATAGCTTACTCCAATGAGGAGTAGAACCATCTCAAGGAGGATCAGAAGGATCCTTCATGTAATTTGAATATATACAAAATAAACTTTTTATCAAGAAATTGGACACTAAAATTTTGAAATAAAAGTGAAGGACTTGTTCCTAGTAAAGGAACCTGCCATCGGATCTACCTGATGGTAGGTTTCCTTTAAAGGAACACAACGTTGATAATTCTAATTATACCTTGTGCAGGGCTGAAGGGAGGAGCAGGACTTCTGTTCTTGGAACACAAGAAAATGAGTCCTGCTCCTCCTTTCAGCCCTGCCCACCTATTATTCAAAGAATTAGCTTGACTTTAGTCAATATCACTAAAGAGAAATCAGACCATAATTGACCTGGTAGAGGCCATGAGTAGTACCGCAATTATGCAGTCTATGGGATATTGCAAATATTCTCCATTTCATGAAGAACGCGAGTCCTGTATGTGGTCCCTGGATCTCCAGCTGCTTAAACGATAGATTTGTTTAGTAATGACAAAGTGCCTTAAATGAGTCGCTATAAATGAAAAAAACTAAATTGAGGAAACAATTATTGGATCTGTTCTGCGGTGTTAATAAGACTTAGGTGTTCAACTTTTCTTTAATCAGCGTTTTATTATTTTCACCCACAGACTCATTAGACCATGACGTTAATTGGGAATTTCTCTCCAACTAATGACAACGTGTTGCTACGTCCTTGGAGGGCATATTCGGTCGGATGATGTGCCTATTGACATATTTACAAGGCAGATCTAGGCCTGGGAGTAATATGTGTTAGCATAAGATCAGTGGACCTCTATCCAGAGGTGTTGAACTGTAGGGCACATGCACCACGTAAGCTAAAAATTCCCAATTATGTCACACCCTCAGGGGGCCGCCGGATTTACTCTATTTAATAGTTAAATGCCAGTGTGATACTAATAGATTTTTTCTGCTCTTGCTGTGCCTGTACATTTCATATTAAATTGCTAGATTGAAGGGCATGGGCAATCTTCTACCACCTTATATTATCATCAACATATTGCTTTTACCCTAGTTTTTAATTATTTTACTGCATGCTATGCACATGTCGATTAGAATTTGACATTATTTTTGATGATCAGACTGTAACAAGCTTTGTACATTGACGGTAGGTCTGATGAACACAAATAGCGCCTTGTATAAGGCAATAACATTGAGCAAGTTAAAGGACAAATGGACAGAGTTGTTGCTCCAATGACACTCCGACGCTGGTCAAAAGGCGGCCAAATTTACCCATATCTGTAAGTGGGGAAGCTCAACAGCTATCTTAAGTTATGATCAATTTTGTTAAGTTACCGTATATATCGTATATACGGCGATCCTAGTATAAGCCCAAAAACCCCTACTAACTTTAAAATTGTGTTGCAAGCCCTGCACTTACGTGCACTGGGAAGAAGTGGTGAAATCCGGCGGACCTGAGAGACACATGCAGGATATCAGGCGCACAATGTAAGTGAATTGCAGCATGTTCATTCTCGTTGGATAATCCGGATCGGGAAACATGCAGGACCGGGTGAGTAAATGTGCCCCAATGTGTATATACTGTATGTATACGGCGGCTGTGGTGGGCGGGGAGGCGGGCCACATACAGGAGAGGTGGGTGGAGGGGAAGCCGGGCGGTGGGTGGGTGAGAGGCTGGCTGGGCCACCGTGGACAGGAGAGGCGGGCCGGGGACGGAGAGGCGAAAATTAAGAGCTGCAGATTAGATGGGTGGACAAGAGACAGAGGGACAGCACAAGGGCCCGTATTACTGCACAAGGACGGTCCCATCGCCCCAGTCCACCCCAGCCTCTGCCACACAGGCCGTAGCAGCCACTAAAGCTGCTGTTACGCCACTGTTTATATGCATGTATTAGATTTGTATAAATAGTATTTTAAACAGGAATGCTACTATTAGCTACTCTGTCAGGACTAAAATGGGTGACAGTGATAGTTAAAAACCAGAAGAAGTCTAGAGCACCATCAGGACTTAGAAGCAATATAAAATTACATTGTTGCACAAGAAAAGCTTTCAAGCGATTGATGAAAATATAAATTTCAAATATGGCAGCACAGTAATTACAAAGAGAAATACAACATTGAAATGCAGGTCTGCTGCAAGGGACTAGATGGATGATTAAGGAATTATGCCATCTTATAGTGATACCAGATTCACATCATGGCACTGCAGTACCAAATAAATGTTCCCTGTTAGTTATCATATTTCAGACCTACGTCCACTCAACATTATATTAACCACTAGCTGTAGCTTGGGATAGTAGATGCTGCCTAGCTGAACAAATAGAATGGGTTAACAAAAAATATTTTGCACATTAAGATCACAAATCAAAGATGGACATTTTATTAAGA
This sequence comes from Engystomops pustulosus, assembly GCA_019512145.1. Lineage (NCBI taxonomy): Eukaryota > Metazoa > Chordata > Amphibia > Anura > Leptodactylidae > Engystomops > Engystomops pustulosus. The sequence continues at coordinate 23,274,724 of CM033644.1, forward strand.
AAAAAGGAAGCAATTTAATTGTATATTCAACATCACAGTAATTCAACACAGATGGAGTATCCGAAATAGATAGATGACTACAGCTCTGGATGTGGACAGGAGTATTAATGGCAAGGATAGACTACAGCTCTGGATGTGACTGGAGTATCACATATTATCAGGTTTTGTGGTGGTGGGACCCACGGACCACCCGAGCAAGCCGACACCTGGGAGTGTAAGTGGCACTCGGTATTCACTAGAGCCCACCACAATGCGGGTTGGACTTGCTGCAGCGGAATACCCCCAGGTCGCTCCACATGCCGACTTTGCCCATGGTAGTGGCCAAGTCGAGGTACAGAAAGCAGGCAGAATTGGAGGCGTGGTCAGGCAGAAGCAGTGGACAGACGGCACAGATCAGATTCGGGGACGTAGCATAAAGTCAGAGAAACAAGATCTGAATGTAGCAGGAGGTCACACGGATAATACACAGAGCGTCAGAAATTCTTTTTCAAAGGCACAAGGCACAAGATCTGCTGGGGTCATAGGAAGAGGCCGGCTACTTAACAGGCAGCGGCTGGCCCAGCGCAATTAGCTTCACTCTGGCCCTTTAAGTCTGAAAGAGCAGGCACGTACACGCACTAGGAGGCGGAGAGTGCGCCGGACACAGGTGACGCCACTGGAGCATGGGGTGCCGCTAGATGAACCCCATCGGTAATTTTGTTAGAAATAAATGTTAAAGTCCAAGGTTTCGTGGGATAGTTAGCATCAGGCTAGGGAGTTTTTAGTTATCTCCCTCTTAGAATGGTACAAGCTAAAAGATCCTAAGTGGATACTACATGAGCTGTGCATGGGGGCAGGGAGCAGCCAGCAGGAGCCGTACATTTGCTGGTGATACGGAAGCCATGGGCTGCATCATCCATATGATGCTGCCTGAAGCAAGATTTTCATGGCAGATGCGGCTCATTATATTACGTATAAAATGCTTACTTAATGGGCCATTACTTTTGCTTTTGCCCAATGTGATGCTCTGAGACTTCGTTTTCACCGGTGCCATTTTGCAGTGGTGTGAATGATCACCGCATTCTTTTTAACATTGTTACCTCACCCACTATCCTAAGAATCATTTGTATGATTCCAGGACCAGATACGTAAACTTCCTATTTTCAGATGGAACAGGCCAGCTGACCTGACAGTACAGAGAATAATCAGCACATGGAGCACATTTACTTACCTGCCCCCGGAGTTCACCGAATGTGCATTGCACTGTGCCGTGATTCAATAAGATCGCGCGCCAGACATCCTGCATGTGTCAATCACCATCCTTTTAGTGGAGCATCTAGGTGCTTGGGATTGCGGCACAATTTGAAAGTTAAATCCCGCGCTCTGTCTGATTAGTCGGATTGTCCAATGGTACGCCCCCTAAATTATGTCTCATGGACGCCAAAAAAGGATTGCGTGCTCAAAATCCAGCGCAGACACTCTATACCTGTCAACGTAACTCTGTCCCCAAGAGCCATGAATCCTCGAAAAAGTGCACAGGAAGAAAGTGAGCAGCACGACCCTTTGTAAATGAGCCCCATTGCATTAATCATTACTACTTATCTACTTGAGTGATAATACATTAATAACATTTTGTTTTTTCTTTTGGCTGTAAGTGTTATGCTATTTCATACGGCATGTTGTTGCACTGACCTCTGAAGATAATATGAACACGCAATGCTTATGAACATAATATCTTGATTAATTCAGGCTAGGCAGGGTCGGCTCCAGGTTTCAGTAGGCCCCTGGGGCCGGAGCCTCAGTAGCCCCTTGTAGTGAACTCACATGGCGCCATTAAAAACTCAGAAAACTAAAACAGTCTCCTATTCCCCAAAATATCCCTAGTTTCATCCCAACAGCCCCCTTGTGGTTTTGTATAAAGCCCCTCTGACCACCTATGGACTTATTACATACATCCCCCTCAGCCTATGGATTCCTTATGTACAGCCTTCTGTGGGTCCCCCAGCAGCTCTGGGCCCTGGCACTTGCCCAGGTATGCCCAGTGCTGGCGCCGGCCCTGAGGCTAAACAGAATAGTTCACAGCTGCCCCCCTGTACTTATCTTATTTGGGCCAGGTGTTGGTCTTTCAACAATCAACTATTGTTGGCCTGTGCCCTAAACGACAATAAGCTTCCTAGCCAACACTTTTAAAAGTTATACAGAACATAATGTTCACCAACTTTGTTCGAGTGTCTCAGTGTCTCCCTTGAAGAAATATATGGTTGGTCGTCACACGACGCTCTGTGTTTCAACTACTTGGGATAATAATGAAACAATGGCTGGCTATATCACAGGACAGGTTATGGCAATCTGTCGCATTGCTATATACTTCTTTTCTCGAGTCAATTACTGAGCGTGCGGCACATAAGTAATTTGGTGTACAGTTCACAAGTCTTCTACATCTGTCGGCACTTAGCTATAATCATGCTAATCAGTGACCTAATGTCGGTGCTTTATGGAAATGCTAAAGAGAAGGAACGCTATGCAGCTGTTTTTTCTGCAGTGCCAGTCGGTTTGTCTACAACTTTTAACAAACTTGTTTAAGCATTTAAAGCATGCGGGTGGACGGCCCTTGAAAATACTTGCAGACTCCATCATTATGCATCATTACGCTATAGAAATCTCGGCGCCGGTCTTTGTTTTTCGTATGCATACGGTTAGGCGCCCTGATAGTGGAGTATGCTCCCGTTCTTTTTCATTATACCACAATGACTCTCCTTTGATGTGAAATCCGTGAGCAGTGGGACTCCGTCTCTTGCCTTCTGTGTTCACATATAGTAATAAAGGCGAGAAGAAAAAAATGGCATTTAACAATAGAACAGCAGAGACGCGGAGAATATTACTTCAATTACACCACAAGCACATGCATACTATTGTTGCAGGCAGATTTACTAGGAGAATGGTATATAAGGCAGGAGGGGTACAACGTGGCTTTGGTTCCTTCATAGAAAAAAGCTGAAAGCTTCCTCTGTCTCATGCTTAGGCAACCTGGGGCTCTATCACCGAACTACAACCCCCCAGTATCCACTTACAACTAGTCATTCAATAATACTACAGGTTCCCTGCAAGTGTTTACATTCTCTGTACCTCCTGCTGTACCTCCTCATTGTGTATATGATGTTGACTGTTACATTAAAGGAAAACCTACATTTCAAATGGTAGGTGTAAGCTGTAAACACCGAGCGCTGGTGCCGGTGCTTAGTTTCGTTAACTTCGTAACTTTATAGCAGAAACTGCTTCGGCGTGGTGATCGTGCGCGCGCCTACATAGGAAATGCCGCAGGCGTTGCGCATGCAGCGCCGAAGCAGCTTCTGCTATAAAGTTTAAAAATGTTAAAACCACGATACGCGGGTTTTAACACTAACGAAACTAAGCACCGGCACCAGCTCACCCTGAGCGGTGTCGGTGTTTACGCTTACACCTACCATTTGAAATGGTAGGTTTCTTTAAGAATATGGCAGAACATTATCCTATTGGTTTATATATATGATGGTGATAACTGTTAAAATATATTTGGGACCCATCCTTTTATTGCCCTGTAGTACACAAGCCTTACCTTTAATCCAACAATATTGATGCCAAAAAAGGCAACACAAGAATATTAAGTGGATGCCAGTGTTGTGGTACTTTAGGAGAAAAGGTTTTTCCTTAGAAAAATTCAATGGATTAAGGATTCTACTTTGTTTTACTTTAGGGAATTTAGTGGCTTAGTGGTTAGTGAAACCCCTGCCAACAAAGGGCAAGGCAGGAGTTGCGAATAGTGCCCTCTCGTGTCAGGAGCTGTTAGGGGTGATCACCTCTCTAGGAGTTTATGAAACTTGGAAAACAGAGTAATTGCAGCTGTATCTACTGCCTGGTAAGGCAACAGTTAACATTGTGATATGTGATTGCCCAATGAGGTTCTGGTTATACAAGCTGGAAGGTGATTGGAGAAGTGCTACCACCTGACCTGACCAGGGAGTATATAAACCCCTGCTGGGAAGGAGCACAGGGTTCAGAGCCTAGAGTCTTCAGACAGAACCAGAATATGGTCTGTCTACAACAGCCACTATTCTAACTCCCAGAACTTAAGTGCCACAGGCCTACTTCCTAGCACCCAGGGCACGTCTGGAAACTTAAGCCAGAACTGAGCTCACCACCCGGACTCAGTTCCATCTGCACCAGCCCAGCCTGACCCTACTATCAGGCTGCGTGTAACCTTCCTGCAGACCGGTTCTCCTGACTCTTCCAGCTTAAGGATCTGCTGTTATCGTTTTGGCCATTGCCTGCTGTTCAATAAAGAACTGTAAGTTGATTTGCACACTCCAAAACATAGTGGTAGGATGATTAGATGTGAGCCCCTTTGGGGACAGGGAATGTTTGGCGAACTCTGTGCAGCGCTGCGTAATCTGTGCACTATATAAATAAATTTATTATTACTTTCAAGAAAATAGTGCAAATACAGAACATCCTGACTCAGGACCGATATGAAAAGAGAGCGAGAGATTGACAGAGATTTCATAGTAAGTTTTATTCATTTCAACTCATCCCCCGAAAAATCAGCATTGTAGCTGTTAACATTTGCATTTCCAAAACGCATGCATGTTTTCTAAACACAGTGGTAATACATGCAGAATATTGCATTAACGTTGCATATTGTAAATACAAATGTTAACAGTAATGTCATTAGGAAAATGTGTTTCAAAACGCAATGTAATGCAACCACAATGCAACGTATGAATGCGCCTCAGGTGATGGGATTTGTGGCTTTGAACGGGAGGTGCTGCATAGAATTGGGAAATGTTGCATAAAAACATAGTAAAAACAACCCCACCCCCACACAAAACACAATTCCCATAGACTTAAATTGAGTCCTCATAATATTCTGTGGCAGAAAGATTCCAAATTGGCGAAAAAAATCCAGGCAGAACGTGTCATTCAATAGGTCTTTTCTGCTAAACAAGTCTGGTTTTCTCTCGTCAAACCAATTTCTACTAGCGGTGGAACATTACTGGCTTCTGTGTTCATTAACTCTTTCTGCGGTCAAAAAACTGTAGATTAATGCAAGTTAACCCTTGATGTAAAATAAAGTTTGAAATGCTGACTACATATAAAGGAAATATTCAAATATCCACAAGTGTCCAAAGTTCAACTCAGGGTCATCTCTGGTAGTTTTTTTTTTTTTGGGGGGGGGGGGGGGGGGGAGAAGGGAGGGAGAGGGCGGGAGTAGAATCATGATGTATTATGTGAATGCTACCATCCTTTTGACGATCACTGCTGTATTGGTTAAAAATCTATGCAAGGCAGGGTGGGGGGAAAATATTAGACTAGTATTGAAAATGCCAGTTATAAACATTCCCCTAATATCTTTGCTTTGTTTAAACTGTAGGCGAATCATGGTATCGAGCTGCTCAGTAAATGTGCGAGGTATGATTTCTATTATACTTCATTAAAAAATAAATATACTCAATGTATTTCTACTCTGATATGAAAATGAATAATTTACACTTGGTTCTGCAATTATTTTCCGATAATGAAAAGTGGAATCTAAATCACTGTAATGAAGAACAATGGGAATGCTTTTATTGTAGGTAAACCTTATAAATAAAAGTCTCACTGTACTTGGGGACGTTGCTAATTCCTACTTATAGATAGTAGATAGGTAGTTAGATACATAGATAGATATGAGAAGATAGATAGATAGAAAGATAAATGGAAAAAGTTCAAGTTCGCACAGTAACGGGACTCCTGAAAGGAGCGGTGCAAACCTCCAAGGATTTCGGCTTGATCCTGGTTTGTAGTCTACGAATGGAAAAGGCAGGCAGCCCTCCAGGTTCAACAAACGTGAGTGATTTTTATTGAAACGGGTAGCGACGTTTCGGTGTTAGACACCTTTTTCAAGCTTGAAAAAGGTGTCTAACACCGAAACGTCGCTACCCGTTCAATAAAAATCACTCACGTTTGATTTGAACCTTGGAGGGCTGCCTGCCTTTTCCATTCGTAGATAGAAAGATAGATAGATAAATAATAGATAGATAGATAATAGATAGATATGAGATAGATAGATGGATAGATATGAGATAGACGGATAGATAGATAGATAGATAGATAGACAGATAGATAGATAGATGGATAGATAATAGATAGATATGAGATAGATAGATGGATAGATAGATAGATAAATAGACAGATAGAGGATAGCATAGTGGAACTGCTTAAAATAATAAGATTGTACTTACCTTCTCTCCGGGCTATGCCCCTGTTTGTTTACAGGGACACAGAAACTGCGTTGAGAACAGTTTCCCCCAGCTAAATATCTATTTTGGCATTGGGTCTAGGACAACCCCTTTAAGTTTGCAAAGTTGCATCCTAACAAACTGCAAGACATCTGGAGCAAGAAATCTATCTATCTATCTATCTGTCTATCCATCTATATATCTATTTATCTATCTCATATCTATCTATCCATCTATCTATCCATCTATCCATCTCATATCTATCTATTATCTATCCATCTATCTATCTATGTATCTATCTATCTCATATCTATCTATTATCTATCTATCTATTATTTATCTATCTATCTATCTTTCTATCTATCTATCTCATATCTATCTATAAAGTAGGAATTAGGCAACGTCACCCAAGTACAGTGATGAACTTTTTATTTAAAAGGTGTACCTACAATAAAAGCATTCCCATTGTTCTTGCATTACAGTGATTTAGATTCCACTTTTCAATTTATCGGAAAAATAATTGCAGAACCAAAAGTGTAAATTATTCATTTTCATATCAGAGTAGAAATACATTGAGTATATTTTATTTTTAATGAAGTATAATAGAAATCATACCTCGCAGCATTTACTGAGCAGCTCGAATACCATGATTCGCCTACAGTTTAAACAAAGCAAAGATATTAGGGAGAATGTATTATAACTGGCATTTTCAATACTAGTCTTAATATTTTCCCCCACCCTGCCTTGGCATAGATTTTAACCATATACAGCAGGCCATGGCATTTACACCACTGCTTTCTCCAGCCCGTTCTAACCACCCCCCCCCCCCCCCCCCAAAAAAAAAAAAACTACCAGAGATGACCCTGCGATTGAACTTTGGACACTTGTGGATATTTGAATATTTCCTTTATATGTAGTCAGCATTTCAAACTTTATTTTACATCAAGGGTTAACTTGCATTAATCTACAGTTTTTTGACCTGCAGAAAGAGTTAATGAACACAGAAGCCAGTAATGTTCCACCGCTAGTAGAAATTGGTTTGACGAGAGAAAACCAGACTTGTTTAGCAGAAAAGACCTATTGAATGACACGTTCTGCCTGGATTTTTTTTCGCCAATTTGGAATCTTTCTGCCACAGAATATTATGAGGACTCAATTTAAGTCTATGGGAGATTGTGTTTTGTTGGGGGTGGGGGTGTTTTTACTATGTTTTTATGCAACATTTCCCAATTCTATGCAGCACCTCCCGTTCAAAGCCACAAATCCCATCACCTGAGGCGCATTCATACGTTGCATTGTGGTTGCATTTACATTGCGTTTTGAAACACATTTTCCTAATGACATTACTGTTAACATTTGTATTTACAATATGCAACTGTTAATGCAATATTTCTGCATGTATTACCACTGTGTTTAAGAAAACATGCATGCGTTTTGGAAATGCAAATGTTAACAGCTACAATGCTGATTTTTCGGGGGATGAGTTGAAATGAATAAAACTTACTATGAAATCTCTGTCAATCTCTCGCTCTCTTTTCATATCGGTCCTGAGGTCTAGGATGTTCTGTATTTGCACTATTTCTTGAAAGTAATAATAATAATTTATTTATATAGTGCACACAGATTACGCAGCGCTGCACAGAGTTCGCCAAATCAGTCCCTGTCCCCAAAGGGGCTCACAATCTAATCATCCTACCACTATGTTTTGGAGTGTGCAAATCAACTTACAGTTCTTTATTGAACAGCAGGCAATGGCCAAAACGATAACAGCAGATCCTTAAGCTGGAAGAGTCATGGAGAACCGGTCTGCAGGAAGGTTACACGCAGCCTGATAGTAGGGTCAGGCTGGGCTGGTGCAGATGGAACTGAGTCCGGGTGGTGGAGCTCAGTTCTGGGCTTAAGTTTCCAGACGTGCCCTGGGTGCTAGGAAGTAGGCCTGTGGCACTTAAAGTTCTGGGAGTTAGAATAGTGGCTGTTGTAGACAGACCATGATGTCTGGTTCTGTCTGCAAACTCTAGGCTCTGAACCCTGTGCTCCTTCCCAGCAGGGGTTTATATACTCCCTGGTCAGGTCAGGTGGTAGCACTTCTCCAATCACCTTCCAGCTTGTATAACCAGAACCTCATTGGGCAATCACACATCACAATGTTAACTGTTGCCTTACCAGGCAGTAGCTACAGCTGCAATTACTCTGTTTTCCAAGTTCCATAAACTTCCTAGAGAGGTGATCAATCTCCCTAACAGCTCCTGACATGGAGAGGGCGCTATTCGCAACTCCCACCTTGCCCATGCGTTGGCAGGGGTGTTGCACTAACCACTAAGCCACTAAATTCCCTAAAAGCAAAAACAAAGTAGAATCCTTAATCCATGGAATTTTTCTAAGGAAAGAAACCTTTTCTCCTAAAGTACCACAACACTGGCATCCACTTAATATTCTTGTGTTGCCTTTTTTTGCATCAATATTGTTGGATTAAAGGTAAGGCTTGTGTACTACAGGGCAATAAAAGGATGGGTCCTCAAATATATTTTAACAGTTTATCACCATCATATATATAAACCAATAGGTATAATGTTCTGCCATATTCTTAAAGGAAACCTACCATTTCAAATGGTAGGTGTAAGCTGTAAACACCGAGCACCGGCTCAGGGTGAGCTGGTGCCGGTGCTTAGTTTCGTTAGTGTTAAAACCGCGGTATCGTGGTTTTAACACTTTTTAAACTTTATAGCAGAAGCTGCTTCGGCGCTGCATGCGCAACGCCTGCGGCATTTCCTATGTAGGCGCGCGCACGATCACGCAGCGCCGAAGCAGTTTCTGCTATAAAGTTTACGAAGTTAACGAAACTAAGCACCGGCACCAGCGCTCGGTGTTTACAGCTTACACCTACCATTTGAAATGGTAGGTTTCCTTTAATGTAACAGTCAACATCATATACACAATGAGGAGGTACAGCAGGAGGTATACAGAGAATGTAAAACACTTGCAGGGAACCTGTAGTATTATTGAATGACTAGTTGTAAGTGGATACTGGGGGTTGTAGTTCGGTGATAGAGCCCCAGGTTGCCTAAGCATGAGACAGAGGAAGCTTTCAGCTTTTTTCTATGAAGGAACCAAAGCCACGTTGTACCCCTCCTGCCTTATACACCATTCTCCAAGTTAATCTGCCAGCAAACAATAGTATGCTATGTGCTTGTGGTGTAATTGAAGTAATATTCTCCGCGTCTCTGCTGTTCTATTGTTAAATGCCATTTTTTTTCTTCTCGCCTTTATTACTATATGTGAACACAGAAGGCAAGAGACGGAGTCCCACTGCTCACGGATTTCACATCAAAGGAGAGTCATTGTGGTATAATGAAAAAGACAGGGAGCTATACTCCACTATCAGGGCGCCTAACCGTATGCATACGAATACAAAGACCGGCGCCGGAGATTTCTATAGCGTAATGATGCATAATGATGGAGTCTGCAAGTAATTTTCAAGGGCCGTCCACGCCGCATGCTTTAAATGCTTAAACAAGTTTGTTAAGAAGTTGTAGAACAAACCGACTGGTCACTGCAGAAAAAACAGCTGCATAGCGTTCCTTCTCTTTAGCATTTCCATAAAGCACCGAGCATTAGGTCACTGATTAGCATGATTATAGCTAAGTGCCGACAGATGTAGAAAGACTTGTGAACTGTACACCAAATTACTTATGTGCCGCACGCTCAGTAATTGACTCGAGAAAAGAAGTATATAGCAATGCGACAGATTGCCATAACCTGTCCTGTGGATATGAGCCAGCCATGTTTCATTATTATCCTCAAGTAGTTGAAACACAGAGCGTCGTGTGACGACCAACCATATATTTCTTCAAGGGAGACACTTGAGACACTCGAACAAAAGTTGGTGAACATTATGTTACTGTATAACTTTTATAAAGTGTTGGCTAGGAAGCATTATTGATCGGTTATGGCACAGGCCAACAATAGTTGATTGTTGAAAGACCCACACCTGGGCCCAAATAAGATAAGTACAGGGGGGCAGCTGTGAACTATTCATGGTTTAGCCTCAGGGCCGGCGCCAGCACTGGGCATACCTGGGCAAGTGCCAGGGCCCAGAGCTGCTGGGGGACCCACAGAAGGCTGTACATAAGGAATCCATAGGGCTGAGGGGGATGTATGTAATAAGTCCATAGGTGGTCAGAGGGGCTTTATACAAAATAACCACAAGGGGGCTGTTTGGGATGATAAACTAGGGAATATTTTGGGGAATAGGAGACTGTTTTAGTTTCTGAGTTTTTAATGGCGCCATGTGAGTTCACTACAAAGGGGGCTACTGAGGCTCCGGCACCCAGGGGCCTACTGAAACCTGGAGCCGACCCTGCCTAGCCTGAATTAATCAAGATATTAGATGTTCATAAGCATTGCAGTGTTCATATTATCTTCAGAGGTCAGTGCAACAACATGCCGGTATGAAATAGCATAACACTTAACAGCCAAAAGAAAAACAAAATGTTATTAATGTATTATCACTCAAGTAGATAAGTAGTAATGGAATTAATGCAATGGGGCTCATTTACAAAGGGTCGTGCTGCTCACTTTCTTCTGTGCACTTTTTTCGAGGATTACACGGCTTGGACAGGTATTTAAGAAGTGTCTGCGCTGGGATTTTGGAGCACGCAATCCTTTTTTGGCGTCCATGAGACATAATTTAGGGGGCGTACCATTGGACAATCCGACTAATTCAGACAGAGCGCGGGATTTAACTTTCAAATTGTGCCGCAATCCCAAGCACCTAGATGCTCCACTAAAAGGATGGTGAAGTGACACATGCAGGATGTCTGGCGCGCGATCTTAGTGAATCACGGCACAGTGCAATGCACATTCGGTGAACTCCGGGGGCGAGGTAAGTAAATGTGCTCCAATGTGCTGATTATTCTCTGTACTGTCAGGTCAGCTGGCCTGTTCCCATCTGAAAATAGGAAGTTTAACGTATCTGGTCCTGGAATCATACAAATGATTGCTTAGGGATAGTGGGTGAGGTAACAATGTTAAAAAGAATGCGGTGATCATTCACACCACTGCAAAATGGCACCGGTGAAAACGAAGTCTCAGAGCATCACATTGGGCAAAAGCAAAAAGTAATGGCTCATTAAAGCAAGCTTTTTATACGTAATATAATAGGGCTGCATCTGCCATGAAAATCTTGCTTCAGGAGGCATCATATGGATGATGCAGCCCATGGCTTCCTGTATCACCCAGCAAATGTACGGCTCCTGCTGGCTGCTCCCTGCTCCCCCATGCACAGCTCATGTAGTATCCACTGAGGATCCTTTTAGCTTGTACCATTCTAAAGAGGGAGAGTAACTAAAGACTCCCTAGACCAGTGGTTCTCAGCCTTCCTAATGCTGTGACTCCGTAATACAGTTCCTCATGTTGCGGTGACCCCAAACCATGTACAAGAATATTGTATTTGTGCCAAAAAATGCAATAAAATTGTGGCTCCGATGGCTTTAGGCGACCCCTGTGTTTTGATCATTCGACCCCCGCCGGGGTCGCGACCCACAGTTTGAGAACCACTGCCCTAGACTGATGCTAACTATACCACAAAACCTTGGACATTTAACATTTATTTCTAACAAAATTACCGATGGGGTTCATCTAGCGGCACCCCATGCTCCAGTGGCGTCACCTGTGGTCCGGCGCACATCTCCGCCTCCTAGTGCGTGTACGTGCCGGCTCTTTCAGACTTAAAGGGCCAGAGTGAAGCTAATTGGCGCTGGGCCAGCCGCTGACCTGTTAAGTAGCCGGCCTCTTCCTATGACCCCAGCAGGATCTTTGTGCCTTGTTGCCTTTGAAAAAGAATTTCTGACGCTCTGTGTATTATCCGTTGCGACCTCCTGCTACATTCATGATCTTGATTCTCTGACCCGACTCTGATCCTGTGCCGTCTGTCCTGACCTTCTGCCTGACCACGACTCCAATTCTGCCTGCTGTTCTGTACCTCGCCTTGGCCACTACCATGGGCAAAGTCCGCATGTGGAGCGACCTGGGGTATTCCGCTGCAGCAAGTCCAATCCGCATTGTGGCGGGCTCTAGTGAATACCGAGTGCCACTTACACTCCCAGGTGTCGGCTTTGCTCGGGGTGGTTCAGTGGGTCCACCACCACCAAACCTGATAATATGTGATACTCCAGTCACATCCAGAGCTGTAGTCTTATCCTTGCCATTAAATACTCCTGTCACATCCAGAGCTGTAGTCATCTATCTATTTCGGATACTCCATCTGTGTTGAATATCTGTGATGTTGAATATACAATTTAAATTGCTTCCTTTTTTTCTTAATAAAATGTCCATCTTTGATTTGTGATCTTAATGTGCAAAATATTTTTTGTTAACCCATTCTATTTTGTTACAGCTAAGAGCAGCATCTACTATCCCAAGCTACAGCTAGTGGTTAATAGAATGTTGAGTGGACGTAGGGTCATGAAATATGACAACTAACAGGGGAACATTTATTTGGTACTGCAGTGCCATGATGTGAATCTGGTATCGCTATGAAGATGGCATAATTCCTTAATCATCCATCTAGTCCCGTGCAGCAGACCTGCATTTCAATGTTGTATTTCTCTTTGTAATTTATACTGTGCTGCCATATTTGAAATTTATTATTTTCATCAATCGCTTGAGAAAGCTTTTCTTGTGCCAAAAAATGTAATTTTATATTGCTTCTAAGTCCTGATGGTGCTCTAGACTTCTTCTGGTTTTTAACTATCACTGTCACCCATTTTAGTCCTGACAGAGTAGCTAATAGTAGCATTCCTGTTTAAAATACATATTTATACAAATCTAATACATGCATATAAACAGTGGCGTAACAGCAGCTTTAGTGGCTGCTACGGGCCTGTGTGGCACAGAGGCCTGGGGTGGACTGGGGCGATGGGACCGTCCTTGTGCAGTAATACGGGCCCTTGTGCTGTCCCTCTGTCTCTGTCCACCCATCTAATCTGCAGCTCTTAATTTTCGCCTCTCCCGTCCCCGGCCCGCCTCTCCTGTCCACGGTGGCCCAGCCAGCCTCTCACCCACCCACCGCCCGGCCTTCCCCTCCAGCCACCTCTCCTGTCTGTGGCCCGCCTCTCCCGCCCACCGCGGCTGCCGTATAGATACAGTATATACACATTGGAGCACATTTACTCACCCGGTCCTGCGCGTTTCCCGATCCGGATTATCCAACGAGAATGAACAATGCTGCAATTCACTTACATTGTGCGCCTGATATCCTGCATGTGTCTCTCAGGTCCGCCGGAGTTCATCATCTTCTTCCCAGTGCACGTAAGTGCAGGGCTTGCAACACAATTTTAAAGTTAAGTTAGGGGTTTTTGGGCTTATACTAGGATCGCCGTATATACGAGTATATACGGTAACTTAACAAAATTGATCATAAACTTAAGATAGCTGTTGAGCTTCCCCACTTACAGGATATGGGTAAATTTGGCCGCCTTTTATGACCAGCGTCGGAGTGTCATTGGAGCAACAACTTCTGTCCATTTGTCCTTTAACTTGCTCAATGTTATTGCCTTATACAAGGCGCTTATTTTGTGTTCATCAGACCTACCGTCAATGTACAAAGCTTGTTACAAGTCTGATCATCAAAAATAATGTCAAATTCTAATCGACATGTGCATAGCATGCAGTAAATAATTAAAAACTAAGGGTAAAAGCAATATGTTGATGATAATATAAGGTGGTAGAAGATTGCCCATAGGCCTTTCAATCTAGCAATGTAATATGAAATGTACAGGCACAGCAAGAGCAGAAAAAATCTATTAGTATCACACTGGCATTTAACTATTAAATAGAGTAAATCCAGGCGGCCCCTGAGGGTGTGACATAATTGGGAATTTTTAGCTTACGTGGTGCATGTGCCCTACAGTTCAACACCTCTGGATAGAGGTCACTGATCTTATGCTAACACATATTACTCCCAGGCCTAGATCTGCCCTGGTAAATATGTCAATAGGCACATCATCCGACCGAATATGCCCTCCAAGGACGTAGCAACACGTTGTCATTAGTTGGAGAGAAATTCCCAATTAACGTCATGGGTCTAATGAGTCTGTGGGTGAAAATAATAAAACGCTGATTAAAAAGAAAAGTTGAACACCTAAAGTCTTATTAACACCGCAGAACAGATCCAATAATTGTTTCCTCAATTTAGTTTTTTGCATTTATAGCGACTCATTTAAGGCACTTTGTCATTAGCTAAACAAATCTATCGTTTAAGCAGCTGGAGATCCAGGGACCACATACAGGACTCGTCGTTCTTCATGGAAATGGAGAATATTTGCAATATCCCATAGACTGCATAATTGCGGTACTACTCAATGGCCTCTACCAGGTCAATTATGGTCTAATTTCTCTTTAGTGATATTGACTAAAGTCAAAGCTAATTCTTTGAATAATAGGTGGTGCAGGGGCTGAAAGGAGGAGCAGGACTCATTTTCATTGTGTTCCAAGAACATAAGAGTCTTGCTCCTCCCTTCAGGCCCTGCACAAGGTATAATTAGAATTATCAACTGTGACTGGTGTGTTCCTTTAAAGGAAACCTACCATCAAGGTAGATCCGACGGCAGGTTCCTTTACTAGGAACAAGTCCTTCACTTTTTATTTCAAAATTTTGAGTGTCCAATATCTTGATAAAAAGTTTATTTTGTATATATTCAAATTACATGAAGGATCCTTCTGATCCTCCTTGAGATGGTTCTACTCCTTCATTGGAGTATAGCTATGTTTAATTAAAAAGATTGGACTTGATTGGGAAAGACACAAACCTGTCTATATAAGACCTCACAGTTCATAGAGAATGTCAGAGCATGTGAGAATCATGCAGTCTAAGGAACTGCCCAATGAGCTCATAGACAGAATTGTGACAAGGCACAGATCTGGCCAAGGTTACAAAAGAATTTCTACAGAACTCAAGAGCACAGTGGCCTCCATTATCATTATTATTTATTTATAGAGCGTTAATTCCATGGTGGTATACAATCAGTAAGGGGTTTATATACATTACATTAAGACAAGAACAAATGCAAGTACAAATACAAAATTACAGTGATCAGGAGACAAGTGGGAGGAGGACCCTGCCCGTGATGGCTCACAATTTAAATTGAAGGGAAGATAGAGACACGAGGTGAGGGAGCAGAGCAGTTATTGTGCATTGTAGACAATCGTGAACAGGTGGGTTTTCAGATTACTTTTGAAGGTTTGGAAGGTGATCGACAGTTACTGCAGCCTCCACCAGTCGGGGCTTTATGGCAGAATGTAGCGACGAAAGCCTCTCCTCAGTGCAAGATATATGAAGGCAGCATACAAAACACATGAAGGACTCCCAGACTATGAGACATAAGATTCTCTGGTCTGATGAGAACTTTGAACATTAAACTTTTTAATGTTAATTCTAGGCAGTATGTGTGGAGAAAACCAGGCACTCTGAACCTCTGACTGGACCGAAGGTTCATCTCCAACAAGACAATGGTCCTTGCGCACATTCTTTTATGGGCAAACTGCTTGCACAGGTATTTAAGAAGTGTCCGTGCCACATATGTCCTGGATAAGTGTGGGCCACTGACCCTAAGCACACAGCTAAAATAACAAAGCAGAGGCTTCAGAACATCTCTGTGACCATTCCTGACTGGCCCAGCCAGAGCCCTGACCTAAACCTAATTGAGTATTTCTGGAGAGACTGAAAAATGGCCTCCACCAACATTCACCATCCAACCTGAGGGAACTGGAGAGGATCAGCAAGGAAGAGGCAGAGGATCCCCAAATACAGGTGTGAAAAACTTATTGCATCTTCCCAAGAAGCCTCATGGCTGTACTAGCTCCAAAGCTTCTACTCAGTACTGAGAAAAGATGCCGAATACCATTTGATATTTCAGTTTTTCATGTTTAATAAATTAGCAAAAATATCTACATTTCTGAGTGTTGATCTTACCAATTGGCTACAATGAAACAAAGAGTGAAAAAGTTTAAAGGGTTCTGAATACTTCCTGTACCCACTGTAAAGTGTGACCAGTCACAGAAATTGTTGGTGTATTTCATTTTAGTTAGCTGATGGTCAGGGAAGTCATTTTCTTTCCCTAATTCATGTTTCCAGACTCAGCCCATGCCAGTTCATGGCCCTATTTTTGATGCCCTCACATTCATGAATACCTCCTTTTCTAATAGACTCCACTATCACCCTTCTTTCCTTAAAGGGATCTTCCCATTTCGTCAAATTATTGATATGGTTTGTACGATGAAAAATAAAACAATTTTTCAATATACTTTCTGTGTCAATTCCTCTTTCTAGATCTCTGCTTGCTGTCATTCTATAGAAGACTTCTATGTTTACTTCCAGTAGACAGAAATCTGACCATGGTCACACAGGTGCTTGTGCTCTGTAGAAGTTCTGACTACAGGCGGTCCCCTACGAACACCTGACTTACAGACAACGGCTAGTTACAAACGGACCTCTGGATGTTGGGAATTTAATGTTCTTTAGCCTTAGGCTACAATAATCAGCTATAACAGTTATCACAGGTGTCTGTAAATAAGATTTATTGTTAATCCTTGGTTCTTATGACAATCCAACATTTTAAAAATTCAGTTGTCAAATTTGGCTGTGGTTACAATTATAAAATACACAGTTCCGACTCTACAGGGACTGCCTGTATAGTTATATCTAGCGGGGTTAAGTCTGATGTCAGTGTCCTGTGGAGTGCGAGCATTTCTCAGCAACAATGTCATGAGTATTATGGTTCACCCCTTTCACCTTTTTACATTATTGTGGTCTCCTAATCACTTCTACAAAATAGATGGCCAACAAAATGCTTTCATTTTAGCCTATGAGGCTTACATGGCAGCTGTGGGGCAGCACAGTGTCTTAGTTGTTAGAACTACAGCCTTGCACCGCTGGGGTCCTGGGTTTAAGTCCAAGGGTCAACATCTGCAAGAGTTTGTATGTTCTCTCCGTGTTTGCGTGGGTTTTCTTCAGTTTCTTGGGTTTCCTCAAGGTCCTCCGGTTTCCTCCCACACTCCAAAACATACTGGTAGGTTTATTAGATTGTGAGCCCCATTGGGGACAGGGACCAATCTGACAAGCTCTGTGCAGCGCTGCGTAATCTGTGTGCGCTATATAAATAAAGAATTATTACTATGGTGCACCCACTTACATTATGGGGTCTCTCCAGTGACTAATGGGATGTACGTCTAATGAGCTCCAATGAATCTATAGGATATACTCTTTGATTTCCTCATTTCAGAGATTGTCACATAAGGTTGTGATCCCATGTCAAAGTTCAGGCATTGAGCTATAGGAATCTTCTTTCTATAAGTATCTGCATATTAATTTCCCAAATTACTTAGTCCTTTAAGACTCAAAACACTTAAGTAATCTATTACCCTTCATTTTACAATTACATGTAGCAGAGCTGAATCCTAAACAACTTATTGCTGTATTTTCTGCAGGGACTGTGGGATTGAAGGTAAAGTTTCCTAATATTATCTGATACTGATGAGTTAACACAATAACTGGCATATGACACATTCAGCTCTGCTACATCTAAACAGACATGTACCTTTTTTAGTGCATGTTCCTATTTTGCAACATTTTGAACTTATTCTTGGTTTCAGATGAGCAACAAGCAGCCTCCATCTCTATAATATATTTATTGTATAAAGCACAAAACTCAATAGCAGCCTATCTGCCAAGAATTGAGGTATATATTTTTATGAAAATTTCATCACACCGTAGAATAGCTTGCATATATGCAGCCTGATGTTCTATTTTTACATTTTGTTCTAGTATTTCGCTGCCAATATCTCCGGATCACCCAGTGACATCTGGAGGCTTCACTTTTATTAGCTGGTACTTTAGCGCCACCTAGTGTTCAGATGTCTAATTACGATGCATTTTGAAAAAATGGGAAGAATCTGTCAAAATGTTTGATTTTTGTAAAATAAATTGGGTTACATAATTCAGTAATTCAGTTCGATTAATATACATTCACCAGTGAATATAGAATGGGATGAGGTGCACATAGAAAATATCTTATTGATTACTCTTAATATGTTAATTTTGTCACTTATACTACAATAATATTTTGATTGCTTACCACTAAATATCTTTTGTGTGACATTTGGCCTAAATCATCACCCCGTGCTTATTAGAAATGAGGTTCTTAAGTGGCAAGTCATTCCTTTTCATGGGACCAAGTTCAACTGGGGCTCCTATGACTACAAGGGGGGAAGGTATGCAACTATGTAATTATATATATATATATCTCCAAACCTCAGTCATGTGCCCTCTATAGCTACATCAATCATATACCCCCTAAATATAGATTAATCACATATCCCCTATATTTACATCAATCATATTCCCACGTATATCTACATCAATCATGTGTGTCCTATATCTACATCAATCATATTCCCCCTATATCTACATCAATTATATACCCCCTATATCTACATCAAGCATGCGTGTCCTATAGCTACACCAATCATATAACCCCAATATCTACATCAATCATATTCCCCCTATATCTACATCAATCATATCCCCTCTATATCTACATCAATCATGTGTGTCCTATACCTACATCAATCATATCCCCTCTATATCTACATCAATCATATTCCCCTATATCTACATCAATCATATGCCCCTATATCTACATCAATCATATCTCCTCTATATCTACATCAATCATATTCCCCTATATCTACATCAATCATATCCCCTCTATATCTACATCAATCATATCCCCTCTATATCTACATCAATCATATTCCCCTATATCTACATCAATCATATCCCCCCTATATCTACATCAATTATATACCCCCTATATCTACATCAAGCATGCATGTCCTATAGCTACACCAATCATATAACCCCAATATCTACATCAATCATATTCCCCCTATATCTACATCAATCATATGCCCCCTATATCTACATCAATCATATGCCCCCTATATCTACATCAATCATATCCCCTCTATATCTACATCAATCATATGCCCCCTATATCTACATCAATCATATTCCCCTATATCTACATCAATCATATCCCTCCTATATCTACATCAATCATATCCCTCCTATATCTACATCAATCATATTCCCCTATATCTACATCAATCATATCCCTCCTATATCTACATCAATCATATTCCCCTATATCTACATCAATCATATTCCCCTATATCTACATCAATCATATCCCCTCTATATCTACATCAATTATATGCCCCTATATCTACAGCAATCATATGCCCCTATATCTACAGCAATCATATGCCCCTATATCTACATCAATCATGTGTGTCCTATAGCTACATCAATCATATTCCCCTATAAATACATTAATCATATACCCTCTATATCTACATCAATCATATTCCCTACCCCCTTATACCTACATGAATAATATTCCCTCCATATGTACACCAGTCATATTCCCCTTATATCTACATGAATAATATCCCCCCCCCCTATATGTACACCTATCATATGCCCCTTACACATATCCACTACAGTAGATCATGATGTAGCAGAGTCCTAAATTTGGAAACAACCAGTCATTAAAAGTAACAATAACTTCCTTCCTGAAGCTGATGATAAACTCCAGGCATAACGCCATTGTACGCTCCTCATGCCGGCGCAGCGATGTCCCCTGGCACTGCAAGGATTAAGAGGAAAAGTAAATCAGATAAAATCAGAATAAAAGTTTAAGAACAAAAAAGAAACATCAATTAATGGGTCCGCGACGAATGACTGGACTTGCCAGCGAATGATAACAATGAAGCAAATCAAATATAGTGCATAGCAATAATGGACTCGGCCTCATTCATGGATAATACCTACATGTCTATTCTACTAGGTACCTATTGCCTTGAATATGATCATCAACACCTGAGGATATAATGCTACTCTCCCACGTCTCGTGCACTTTCGTATTTTCAATTTTAATTATTTTATCATACCCGCCCCACCTGCACTTATATCTAACATTTAACTATGGCAGTATTTACAATGACGAATCGTTGACGCGCCACCTATTTCCCTCCTTTCCCCCCCCCTCCTTCCCCCTCCCCCCCCCCCGTTCCTTTTCTCTAACTTCATCCGTCTGAACTTGCGCCTAAAAAGGGTGACGCGGAACGGGGGACACAGAAAAGGAGAAGTCGGATGGTCACTATTCCCCGTTAGCTTTTTTAGCGCACTCAGTCATGATATAGATAAATTAATTAGGACACATGACAAGTCAATGACGCACACAGGCCTGCAGAAAATAGCAGCCATAAGTTTTTAGGCTAAGCTCTCCCCTTTCATTTTAATCCGATTTCCTGTTCATCGCTTACGTTAGTTTTTTGTCGTGCAAAGGATCAGCCTTTTGGGTACACGGAGGTTGAGGAAGAGGTTTCCACACTCAGTGAGTAAAATTTAAATTTAGAATATATATTATTAACTTATATGACATAATATGACTGTTGTTAGTTCCTTTTGTGCTATTTGTGGTTGGGGGTGTGCCCAGGATTTTCTAGTATAAAAAGTGTGCCGCGGATCAAAAAGGTTGAAAATCACTGTTCTGATGAAAGCAGCCAATATTGTCCCATGAACTAGTAGGATTCTATGATCTTGATACATGAGGATAATATTTGTCTAGAATAGACACCTGGCTCAGGCGATATTGTTCATTGGGAATCTTGCAGTCAGGCAATGCATTGGGCACAGGTGTTCCGTCAGATGGAAGAACCGGCGGCCTGTTCCGAACTAAATAACGTTTAAACTGTGTTTTCCACTCTGCTTAGCTGGAGCTATCCTATCTGCCTCTCACGCTGGACTGTTTGTAACTGCCTGTGTAAATGGTCTGTACAGATCTCTGCCGTCTCATTCTGCCATTCACCCATTGCTGACTTATTGTGAGATTGGCATTTTGGCAGTGTTCAGACTTGCTTCCTTGTTCATTAAACCAATTCTTTTTTTTGTTTAGTTTTTTTTTGCCTCTGTATTGCAGTCTATTGAAAAGAAAGGTTTTTTAATCAAACGGGTTATAGCACAAAAAACCCATCTATCCACTTTTAGAGCCAATCATTTGCCAAAATAGGGTCATATAGTTTGGACCCAAATAAATTGGTATAGATGTAGGGGGGGGTAGTTCTTACCAGGATATTTTACCTGGAACTGGAATTTTCAGAGCCCCAAAGAAGAGGACACAATGGGACACAGTTACTAAAAATGGTCCTGCGGACAGCATTTTCATCGGGTCCCGACTTTTTCCTGTTTAGCAGACGCATTTAATGGGTTTGCCACACGCAAGCAGATTGTTGAAGCGCACGTTGCGACTTCGTGCAAAACAAGTTGGGACGTGTGTATTCGGACAACCCGACTGATTCTACATAAGCGCAGGATTAAAAATGAAAAATGGTGTCGCAAGACCGGGAAAAGAAGGTGAACTCCAGCGACCTGAGCGGAAGCGAACACCAACAAAAATTGGACGGCTGATCTTAGATGAATCGCGCAGCTCAGTACTATCCCCTCTTCTGACCAACGGCACCTCAGGGATTGCGACGGGACAGGTACGTGAAGTTTGCCCCCATAACTGAAACCACGCAGTACACTACTAGAACACAAATATCTCAGGCTGCATGAAAATGGCGCATTCCTACCCTACCTGTACAGTGTCTTTACATATTACTACGGGCCACATTCATTTTAATGGACAATATGTCCAACATTTTACATTGTACTGTACCGTATACAAGAAGCTTTTAAAAATACAGGCTGACTTACAGAAACCCATAGTTACAGACGGACCCCTCTGACCTCGGGTGAAGCTTTTCTTGAATCTTGCTATAGTCCCAGATTGCAATGATCAGTCTGTAATGTGTCTGTAATGAAGCTTTATTGAGAACCTTGGTCTATTACAGCAAAACAATTTGTAAACTCAATTGTCAATAGGGCAAAAAAATTTTTTTGGTCTGGATCTACATTATCAAATATACAGTTTTTGACTTGCATACCAAATGCAACTTAAGAACAAAACTCCAGACCCATCTTGTTGAGAAAACCCGGGGAGTGTCTCGGTATAGAACAATCGCTATTTACTCCCATGATTTAGGTTGTACGTCCCTTAGAAGTCTATGGGGATTATAATACAGGTGTACTATGCTGCGACTATTGTTAGCCCTTGTCTGCCGTATATTACCGTACAGATATCCAAAGAGACCAGACCTTGGAAGGACCTTCCTGTCTGGAGTTTTGACAGTAGTATTAACAGGAAAGTGACAAATGCGCATACTATGCCAGAAGAGTGGGTGAGCAAAAACTATAGCAAAGACAGCACTGGTGGAGTAATTGTCGGTGAACACAGACATGTTTTTACACTACTACCTAGGACGTGATGCTAACCTATGACACGCGTGTCAGTGCTGACACGCGTAGCCATTTTCACTGACACCGGCTGCCTGAGAGTTAAGTTTTCATCCTACTGACCAGGTGCCGTAGCCAGGAGGCGAGAGATTGCACTGAGTCTTCCAGCACTCCCCCCTCCTCCTCCTCCCGGGCCGACCTCTCCCCTATTGAGCTGTGCCTAGTGTCTCCAGTCAAAAAGGTATCAGCAGGTGGGGCACAGAGTTTTCCCAAGTAAGTGTCTTGTTGTAAGATTATGTACAGTGAGATACTCCAGGATGCATAACACCTCAAAATTCTTCCCACAATCAAAGTTAAGCTCACAGGTCTGTATTTCCCGTTGCGTTTTGATCCTTTTTTGAATATTGCACCATGTTTTGTCTACACACAAGTCTGGTGGAACCAGACCTGTAGAAACGTGTTAAAAAACAAAAGTATGACATTTAAATTTAAATAAGACTGAACCCTTGACCTTTTGGAATGCTTGCCAGGAGAAACCCTACTTTGTAAAACGCCCCAAACAATGGCAGCGTTGTTAAAAGGGGTTGTCCGAGACCCTATGAAAAATATATATGTGGCCGGGTGGAACTGCTTAAATAATAAGATGACTTACTTCTCTCCGGGCCATGCCCCTGTTTGTTTACAGGGACACGAACCTGCGTTGAGAACAGTTTCCCCAGCTAAATATATATTTTTGGCATTGGGTCTAGGAAAACCCCTTTAAGTTTGCAAAGTTGCATCCTAACAAACTGCCAGAACATCGGAGCAAGAAATCTAATCTAGTCTATCTATCTATATTATCTATCTACTCCAGATATTATCGCTATTATCGACCATCATCTAGTCCATCTACTATCCCACACTATCCACACAACACCACACGGCATTTAACACTATCCACATCACCATAACAACTACCACATCATCATCATCAGCATCACTCATCACCGCTATCTCAATCGATTCCATATCAGCTATATCTATCAAGTCATAGGAGTCTATCTATTATTTATCTATCGAATATCTATTCTATCAACGAATGGAAAAGGCAGGCAGCCCTCCAAGGTTCAAATCAAACGGCGTGATTTTTATTGAAACGGGTAGCGACGTTTCGGTGTTAACACTTTTCAAGCTTGAAAAAGGTGTCTAACACCGAAACGTCACGCTACCCGTTTCATAAAAATCACTCACGTTTGATTGAACCTTGGAGGCGCGCCTGCCTTTTCCATTCGTTGACTACAACCAGGATCAAGCCGAAATCCTTGGAGGTATTGCACGCCCTTTTCAGGAGTCCCGTTACTGTGCGACTTAACTGATTTTCGCATTATAATCTTTCTACTCTATCTATCTATCTCATATCTATCTATTATCTAACTACCTATCTATCTATATAAAGTAGGAATTAGGCAACGTCACCCAAGTACAGTGATGCATTTTTATTTATAATGTGTACCTACAATAAAAGCATTCCCATTGTTTGCATTACAGTGATTTAGATTCCACTTTTTCAATTTATCGGAAATAATATTGCAGAACCAAAAGTGTAAATTATTCATTTTCATATCAGAGTAGATACATTGAGTATATTTATTTTTTAATAAGTTAATAGAAATCAATACCTCGGCAGCATTTACTGAGCAGCTCGAATACCATGGATTCGCCTACAGTAAACAAAGCAAAGATATTAGGGAGAATGTTATAACCTGGCATTTTTCAATACTAGTCTTAATATTTTCCCCCACCCTGCCTTGGCATAGTTTTAACCATACAGCAGGCCATGGCATTTACACAGCTCTCCAGCCCGTTCTAACACGCCCCCCACCGCCCCCCCCCCCCAAAAAAAAAAAAACTACCAGAGATGACCCTGCGATTGACACTTTGGACACTTGTGGATATTTTGAATATTTCCTTTAATGTAGTCAGCATTTCAAACTTATTTTTACATCAAGGGTTTAACTTGCATTAATCTACAGTTTTTTGACCTGCAGAAAGAGTTAATGAACACGAAGCCAGTAATGTTCCACCGCTAGTAGAAATTGGTTTGACGAGAGAAAACCAGACTTGTTTGCCAGAAAAGACCTATTGAATGACACGTTCTGCCTGGATTTTTTTCGCCAATTTGGAATTTCTGCCACAGATTTATGAGGACTCAATTTAAGTCTATGGAGATTGTGTTTTGTTGGGGTGGGGGGTTGTTTTACTATGTTTAATTGCACATTTCCCAATTCTATGCAGCACCTCCCGTTCAAAGCCACAATCCATCACCTGAGCGCATTCATACGTTGCATTGTGGTTGCATTTACATTGCGATTTGAACACATTTCCTAATGACATTACTGTTAACATTTGTATTTACAATATGCAACTGTTAATGCAATATTTCTGCATGTATTACCACTGTGTTAAGAAACATTCATGCGTTTTGAAATGCAAATGTAACAGCTACAAATGCTGATTTTTCGGGGGTGAGTTGAAATAATGAAAACTTACTATGAATCTCTGTCAATCTCTCGCTCTCTTTTCATATCGGTCTGAGTTCTAGGATGTTCTGTATTTGCACTATTTCTTGAAAGTAAATAAAAGTAATTTATTTATATAGTGCACACAGATTACGCAGCGCTGCCCAGAGTTCGCCAATCAGTCCCTGTCCCCAAAGGGGCTCCACAATCTCATATCCTACCACTATGTTTTGGAGTGTGCAACATCAACTTACAGTTCTTTATTGACACAGGCAATGGCCAAAACGATAACAGCAGTATCCTTAAGCTGGAAGAGTCATGGGAACCGTTGCAGGAATGTTACACGCAGCGATAGTAGGGTCAGGCTGGGCTGGTGCAGATGGAACTGAGTCCGGGTGGTGGAGCTCATTCTGGGCTGTAGTTCCAGACGTGCCCTGGGTGCTAGGAAGTAGGCCTGTGGCACTTAAGTTCTGGAGTTAGAATAGTGTGCTGTTGTAGACAGACCATATGTCTGGTTCTGTCTGAAGACTCTAGGCTCTGAACCCTGTGCTCCTTCCCAGAGGGTTTTATAACTTCCCTGGTCAGGTCAGGTGGTGCACTTCTCCAATCACCTTCCAGCTTGTATAACCAGAACCTCATTGGGCAATCACATATCACAATGTTAACTGTTGCCCTTACCAGGCATTAGATCAGCTGCAATACTCTGTTTTCCAAGTTCATAAACTTCCTAGAGAGGTGATCAATCCCCTAACAGCTCCTGACACGGAGAGGGCACTATTCGCAACTCCTGCCTGCCATGTGTTGGCAGGGGTGTTGCACTAACCACTAAGCCACTAAATTCCCTAAAAGTAAAAACAAAGTAGAATCCTTAATCCATGAATTTTTCTAAGGAAAGAACCTTTTCTCCTAAAGTACCACACACTGGCCATCACTTAATATTCTTGTGTTGCCTTTTTTTGCATCAATATGTTGGATTAAAGGTAAGGCTTGTGTACTACAGGGCATAAAAGGATGGGTCCTCAAATATATTTTAACAGTTTATAACCATCATATATATAAACCAATAGGTATAATGTTCTGGCCATATTCTTAAAGGAAACCTACCATTTCAAATGGTAGGTGTAAGCTGTAAACACCGAGCACCGGCTCAGGTGAGCTGTGCCGGTGCTTAGTTTTCGTTAGTGTTAAACGCGGTATATCGTGGTTTTAACACTTTTTTAAACTTTATAGCAGAAGCTGCTTCGGCGCTGCTATGCGCAACGCTGCGGCATTTCCTATGTAGGCGCGCGCACGATCACGCAGCGCCGAAGCAGTTTCTGCTAAAAGTTTACGAAGTTAACGAAACTAAGCACCGGCACCACCAGCGCTCGTGTGTTTACAGCTTACACCTACCATTTGAAATGGTAGGTTTCCTTTATGTACAGTCAACATCATATACACAATGAGGAGGTACAGCAGAGGTATACAGAGAATGTAAACACTTGCAGGGAACCTGTAGTATATTGAATGACTAGTTGTAAGTGGATAGGGGGTTGTAGTTCGGTGATAGAGCCCCAGGTTGCCTAGCATGAGGACAGAGGAAGCTTTCAGCTTTTTCTATGAAGGAACCAAAGCCACGTTGTACCCCTCCTGCCTATTATACCATCTCCTAGTTAACGCCTGCAAACAATAGTATGCTATGTGCTGTGTGGTGTATTGAAGTAATATTCTCCGAGTCTCTGCTGTTCTATTGTTAAATGCCATTTTTTTCTTTCGCCTTTATTACTATATGTGAACACAGAAGGCAAGAGACGGAGTTCCCACTGCTCAGGATTTCACATCAAAGGAGAGTCATTGTGTATAATGAAAAAGACAGGGAGCTATACTCCACTATCAGGGGCGGCCTAACCGTATGCAGACAATACAAAGAACGGCGCCGGAGATTTCTATAGCGTAATGATGCATAATGATGGAGTCGCAAGTATTTTCAAGGGCCGTCCAGCCGATGCTTTAAATGCTTAAACAAGTTTGTTAAGAAGTGTAGAACAAACCTGCGGGTCACGCAGCAAAAACAGCTGTAGTCGTTCCTTCTCTTTAGCATTTCCATAAAGCACCGAGAATTAGGTCACTGATTAGCATGATTAAGCTAAGTGCGACAGCTGTAGAAAGACTTGGAACTGTACCACCAATTACTTATGTGCCGCACGCTCAGTAATGACTCGAGAAAAGAGTATAAGCAATGCGACAGATTGCCATAACGTCCTGTGGATATGAGCCAGCCATGTTTCATATATCCTCAAGTAGTTTGAAACACCAGAGCGTCGTGTGACGGACCAACCATATATTTCTTCAAGGGAGACACTTGAGACACTCGAACAAAAGTTGGGTGAACATTATGTTACTGTATATAACTTTTATAAAGTGTTGGCTAGGAAGCATTATTGATGGTTATGGCACAGGCCAACAATAGTTGATTGTGAAAGACCAAACCCGGGCCCAAATAAGATAAGTACAGGGGGGCAGCTTGTGAACTATTCATGGTTTAGCCTCAGGGCCGGCGCCCAGCACTGGGCATACCTGGGCAAGTGCCAGGGCCCAGAGCTGCTGGGGGACCCACAGAAGGCTGTACATAGGAATCCATAGGCTGAGGGGGATGTATGTAATAAGTCCATAGGTGGTCAGAGGGGCTTTATACAAAATAACCACAAGGGGCTGTGGGATGATAAACTAGGAATATTTGGGGAATAGGAGACTGTTGTAGTTTATGAGTTTTTAATGGCGCCATGGAGTTCCTACAAAGGGGGCTACTGAGGCTCCGGCACCAGGGCCTACTGAAACCTGGAGCCGACCCTGCCTAGCCTGAATTAATCAAGATATTAGATGTTCATAAGCATTGCGTGTTCATATTATCTTCAGAGGTCAGGGCAACACATGCCGGTATGAAATAGCATAAACACTTAACAGCCAAAAGAAAAAACAAAATGTTATTAATGTATTATCACTCAAGTAGATAAGTAGTAATGGAATTAATGCAATGGGGCTCATTTACAAAGGGTCGTGCTGCTCACTTTCTTCTGTGCACTTTTTTCGAGGATTACACGGCTTGGACAGGTATTTAAGAAGTGTCTGCGTGCTGGGATTTTGGAGCACGCATCCTTTTTTGGCGTCCATGAGACATAATTTAGGGGGCGTACCATTGGACAATCCGACTAATTCAGACAGAGCGCGGATTTAACTTTCAAATTGTGCCGCCAATCCCAAGCACCTAGATGCTCCACTAAAAGGATGGTGAAGTGACACATGCAGGATGTCTGGCGCGCGATCTTAGTGAATCACGGCACAGTGCAATGCACATTCGGTGAAACTCCGGGGCGAGGTAAGTAATGTGCTCCAATGTGCTGATATTCTCTGTACTGTCAGGTCAGCTGGCCTGTCCCATCTGAAAATAGGAAGTTTAAACGTATCTGGTCTGGAATCATACAATGATTGCTTAGGGATAGTGGGTGAGGGAACAATGTTAAAAGAATGCGGTGATCATTCACACCACTGCAAAATGGCACCGGTGTGAAAACGAAGTCTCAGAGCATCACATTGGGCAAAAGCAAAAGTAATGGCCCATTAAAGAAGCATTTTATACGTAATAAATAGAGCCGCATCTGCCATGAAATCTTGCTTCAGGCAGCATCATATGGATGATGCAGCCCATGGCTTCCGTAACACCCAGCAAATGTACGGCTCCTGCTGGCTGCTCCCTGCTCCCCCATGCACAGCTCATGTAGTATCCACTTAGGATCCTTTTAGCTTGTACCATTCTAAAGAGGGAGAGTAACTAAAAACTCCCAGACTGATGCTAACTATACCACGAAACTGGACATTAACATTTATTTCTAACAAAATTACCGATGGGGTTCATCTAGCGGCACCCCCATGCTCCAGTGGCGTCACCTTTGGTCCGGCGCAATCTCCGCCTCCTAGTGCGTGTACGTGCCTGCTCTTTCAGACTTAAAGGGCCAGAGTGAAGCTAATTGGCGCTGGGCCAGCGCGCTGACCTGTTAATAGCCGCCTCTTCCTATGACCCCAGCAGGATCTTTGTGCCTTGTTGCCTTTGAAAAAGAATTTCTGACGCTCTGTGTATTATCCGTTGTGACCTCCTGCTACATTCATGATCTTGTTTCTCTGACTTTATGCTACGTCCCCGAATCTGATCCTGTGCCGTCTGTCCTGACCTTCTGCCTGACCACAGCCTCCAATTCTGCCTGCTGTTCTGTACCTCGACTTGGCCACTACCATGGGCAAAGTCGGCATTGGAGCGACCTGGGGGTATTCCGCTGCAGCAAGTCCAACCCGCTTGTGGTGGGCTCTAGTGAATACCGAGTGCCACTTACACTCCCAGGTGTCGGCTTTGCTCGGGGTGGTCCAGTGGGTCCACCACCACCAAACCTGATAATATGTGATACTCCAGTCACATCAGAGCTGTAGTCTTATCCTTGCCATAAATACTCCTGTCACATCCAGAGCTGTAGTCATCTATCTATTTGGATACTCATCTGTGTTGATATCTGTGATGTTGAATATACAATTTAAATTGCTTTCCTTTTTTTCTTAATAAAATGTCCATCTTGATTTGTGATCTTATGTGCAAATATTTTTTGTTAACCATTCTATTTGTTAAGCTAAGAGCAGCACTACTATCCCAAGCTACAGCTAGTGGTTAATATAATGTTGAGTGGACGTAGGGTCATGAAATATGATAACTAACAGGGGAAAATTTATTTGGTACTGCAGTGCCATGATGTGAATCTGGTATCACTATGAAGATGCATAATTCCTTAATCATCCATCTAGTCACGTGCAGCAGACCTGCATTTCAATGTTGTATTTCTCTTTGTAATTTTACTGTGCTGCCATTTTGAAATTTATATTTTCATCAACGCTTGAGAAAGCTTTTTCTTGTGCCAAAAAATGTAATTTTATATGCTTCTAAGTCCTGATGGTGCTCTAGACTTCTTCTGGTTTTTAACTATCACTGTCACCCATTTAGTCCTGACAGAGTAGCTAATAGTAGCATTCCTGTTTAAAATACATATTTATACAAATCTAATACTGCATATAAACAGTGGCGTACAGCAGCTTTAGTGGCTGCTACGGGCCTGTGTGCACAGAGGCCTGGGTGGGACTGGGGCGAGGACCGTCCTGCATAATACGGGCCCTTGTGCTGTCCCTCTGTCTCTGTCCACCCATCTAATCTGCAGCTCTTAATTTTCGCCTCTCCGTCCCCGGCCCGCCTCTCCTGTCCACGGTGGCCCAGCCAGCCTCTCACCCACCCACCGCCCCGGCCTTCCCCTCCAGCCACCTTCCTGTATGTGGCCCCGCCTCTCCGCGCCCACCACAGCGCCGTCATACATACAGTATATACACATGGGGCACATTTACTCACCCGGTCCTGCATGTTTCCCGATCCGGATTATCCAACGAGATAGAACAATGCTGCAATTCACTTACATGTGCGCCTGATATCCTGCAGTGTCTCTCAGGTCCGCCGGATTTCACCATCTTCTTCCCAGTGCACGTAAGTGCAGGGCTTGCAACACCAATTTTAAGTTAAGTTAGGGGTTTTTGGGCTTATACTAGGATCGCCGATATACAGTATATACGGAACTTAACAAAATTGATCATAACTTAAGATAGGGTTGAGCTTCCCCACTTACAGGATATGGGTAAATTTGGCCGCCTTTTATGACCAGCGTCGGAGTGTCATTGGAGCAACAACTTCTGTCCATTTGTCCTTTAACTTGCTCAAGTTATTGCCTATACAAGGCGCTTATTTTGTGTTCATCAGACATACCGTAATGTACAAAGCTTGTTACAGTCTGATCATCAAAAATAATGTCAAATTCTAATCGACATGTGATAGCATGCAGTAATAATTAAAACTAAGGGTAAAAGCAATATGTTATGATAATATAAGGTGGTAGAAGATTGCCCATAGGCCTTTCAATCTAGCAATGTAATATGAAATGTACAGGCACAGCAAAGAGCAGAAAAAATCTATTAGATCACACTGGCATTTAACTATTAAATAAGAGTAAATCCAGGCGGCCCTGAGGGTGTGACATAATTGGGAATTTTTAGCTTACGTGGTGCTGTGCCCTACAGTTCAACACCTCTGGATAGAGGTCACTGATCTTATGCTAACACATATTACTCCAGGCCTAGATCTGCCTGGTAAATATGTCAATAGGCAATATCCCCGACCGAATATGCCCTCCAAGGACGTAGCAACACGTTTTCATTAGTTGGAGAGAAATTCCCAATTAACGTCATGGGTCTAATGAGTCTGTGGGTGAAAATAATAAAACGCTGATAAAAAGAAAAGTTGAACACCTAAAGTCTTATTAACACCGCAGAACAGATCCAATAATTGTTTCCTCAATTTAGTTTTTTGCATTTTATAGCGACTCATTAAGGCACTTTGTCATTAGCTAAACAAATCTATCGTTTAAGCACTGGAGATCCAGGGACCACATACAGGACTCGTCGTTCTTCATGGAAATGGAGAATATTTGCAATATCCCATAGACTGCATAATTGCGGTTACTACTCAATGGCCTCTACCAGGTCAATTATGGTCTGATTTCTCTTTAGTGATATTGACTAAAGTCAAAGCTAATTCTTTGAATAATAGGTGGTGGCAGGGGCTGAAAGGAGGAGCAGGACTCATTTTCATTGTGTTCCAAGAACAGAAGAGTCCTGCTCCTCCCTTCAGGCCCTGCACAAGGTATAATTAGAATTATCAACGGTGTGTTCCTTTAAAGGAACCTACCATCAAGGTAGATCCGATGGCAGGTTCCTTTACTAGGAACAGTCCTTCATTTTATTTCAAAATTTTGAGTGTCCAATTTCTTGATAAAAGTTTATTTTGTATATATTCAATACATGAAGGATCCTTCTGATCCTCCTTGAGATGGTTCTACTCTTCATTGGAGTATAGCATGTTTAATTAAAAAGATTGGATTTGATTGGGAAAGACACAAACCTGTCTATATAAGACCTCACAGTTCATAGAGAATGTAGAGCATGTGAGAATCATGCAGTCTAAGGAACTGCCCAATGAGCCATAGACAGAATTGTGACAAGGCACAGCTACTGGCCAAGGTTACAAAAGAATTTCTACAGAACTCAAGAGCACAGTGGCTCCCATTATCATTATTATTTATTTATAGAGCGTTAATTCCATGGTGGTATACAATCAGTAAGGGGTTATATACATTACATTAAGACAAGAAACAAATGCAAGTACAAATACAAAATTACAGTGATCAGGAGACAAGTGGGAGGAGGACCCTGGCCCGTGATGGCTCACAATTTAAATTAAGGGAAGATAGAGACACGAGGTGAGGGAGCAGAGCAGTTATTGTGCATTGGTAGACAATCGTGAACAGGTGGGTTTTCAGATTACTTTTGAAGGTTTGGAAGGTGATCGACAGTTACTGCAGCCTCCACCAGTCGGGGCTTTATGGCAGAATGTAGCGACGAAAGCCTCTCCTCAGTGCAAGATATATGAAAGCCGCATACAAAACACATGAAGGACTCCCAGACTATGAGACTAGATTCTTGGTCTGATGAGAACTTGAACATTAAACTTTTTAATGTTAATTCTAGGCAGTTAGTGTGGAGAAAACCAGGCACTCTGACCTCTGACTGGACCGAAGGTTCATCTCCAACAAGACAATGGTCCTTGCGCACATTCTTTTTATGGGCAAACTGCTTGCACAGGTATTTAAGAAGTGTCCGTGCCACATATGTCCTGGATAAGTGTGGGCCACTGACCCTAAGCACACAGCTAAATAACAAAGCAGAGGCTTCAAGACATCTCTGTGACCAGTTCCTGACTGCCCAGCCAGAGCCCTGACCTAAACCTAATTGAGTATTTCTGGAGAGACTGAAAAATGCCTCCACCAACATTCACCATCAACCTGAGGGAACTGGAGGGATCAGCAAGGAAGAGGCAGGATCCCCAAATACAGGTGTGAAAAACTTATTGCATCTTCCCAAGAAGCCTCATGGCTGTACTAGCTCCAAAGCTTCTACTCAGTACTGAGAAAAGATGCCGAATACCATTTGATATTTCAGTTTTTCATGTTAATAAATTAGCAAAATATCAATTCTGAGTTGTTGATCTTACCAATTGGCTACAATGAAACAAAGAGTGAAAAGTTTAAAGGGTTCTGAATACTTCCTGTACCCTGTAAAGTGTGACCAGTCACAGAAATGTTGGTGTATTTCATTTTAGTTAGCTGATGGTCAGGGAAGTCATTTTCTTTCCCTAATTCATGTTCCAGACTCAGCCCATGCCAGTTCTGGCCCTATTTTTGATGCCCTCACATTCATGAATACCTCCTTTTCTAATAGACCCATATCACCCTCTTCCTTAAAGGGTGTTCCCATCGTCTCAATTAATGTTATGTTTGTATGATGAAAAATAAAACAATTTTTCAATATACTTCTTTGTCAATTCCTCTTTCAGATCTGCTTGCTGTCATTAATAGAAAGCTTCTATGTTACCTGCAGTAGAACGAAATCTGACCATGGCACACAGGTGCTTGTGCTCTGTAGAAGTTCTGACTACAGGCGGCCCCTACGAACACCTGACTTACAGACAACGGCTCGTTACAAACGGACACTCTGGATGTTGGGAATAACTGTACTTTAGTCCTAGGCTACAATAAACAGCTATAAACAGGTATCACAGGTGTCTCTAAATAAGATTTATTGTTAATCCTGGTTCTTATGACAATTAACATTTTAAAAATTCAGTGTCAAATTTGGCTGTGGTTACAATTCTAAATAAACCAGTTCTGACTCTACAGGGACTGCCTGTATAGTATATCTAGCGGGGTTAAGTCTGATGTCAGTGTCCTGTGGAGTGCGAGCATTTCTCAGCAACAATGTCATGAGTATTATGGTTCACCCCTTTCACCTTTTTACATTATTGTGGTCTCTAATCACTTCTACAAAATAGTGGCCAACAAATGCTTTCATTTTAGCCTATGAGGCTTACATGGCAGCTGTGGGGCAGACACAGTGTCTTAGTTGTTAGAACTACAGCCTTGCGCTGGGGTCTGGTTTAAGTCCAAGGGTAACATCTGCAAGAGTTTGTATGTTCTCTCCGTGTTTTGCGGGGGTTTTCTTCAGTTTCTTGGGTTTCCTCAAGGTCCTCCGGTTTCCTCCCACACTCCAAAACATACTGGTAGGTTTATTAGATTGGGAGCCCCATTGGGGACAGGGACCAATCTGACAAGCTGTGAGCGCTGCGTAACTGTGTGCGCTATATAAATAAAGAATTATTACTATGGTGCACCCACTTACATTATGGGGTTCTCCAGTGACTAATGGGATGTACGTCTAATGAGCTCCAATGAATCTATAGGATATACTCTTGATTCCTCATTTCAGAGATTGTCACATAAGGTTGTGATCCCATGTCAAGTTCAGGCATTGAGCTATAGGAATCTCTTTCTATAAGATCTGCATATTAATTTCCCAAATTACTTAGTCCTTTAAGACTCAAAACACTTAAGTATCTATTACCCTTCATTTTACAATTACAGAGCAGAGCTGAATCCTAACCACTTATTGCTGTATTTTCTGAGGGACTGTGGGATTGAAGGTAAGTTTCCTAATATATCTGATACTGATGAGTTAACACAATAACTGGCATATGACACATTCAGCTCTGCTACATCTAAACAGACATGTACCTTTTTTAGTGCATGTTCTATTTTGCAACATTTTGAACTTTATTGGTTTCAGATGAGCAACAAGCAGCCTCCCATCTCTATAAATATTTATGTATAAAGCACAAAACTCAATAGCAGCCATCTGCCAAGAATTGAGGTATATATTTTTATGAAAATTTCATCACACCGTAGAATAGCTTGCATATATGCAGCCTGATGTTCTATTTTTACATTTTGTTCTAGTATTTCGCTGCCAATATCTCCGGATCACCCAGTGACATCTGGAGGCTTCACTTTATTAGCTGGTACTTAGCGCCACCTAGTGTTCAGATGTCTAAGTACGATGCATTTTGAAAAAATGGAAGAATCTGTCAAAATGTTTGATTTTTGTAAAAAAAATTGGGTTACATAATTCAGTAATCAGTTCGATTAATATACATTCACCAGTGAATATAGAATGGGATGAGGTGCACATAGAAAATATCTTATTGATACTCTTAATATGTTATTTTGTCACTTATACTACAATATATTTGATTGCTTACCACTAAATATCTTTGTGTGACATTGGGCCCAAATCATCACCGTGCTTATTATAAATGAGGTTCTTAAGTGGCAAGTCATTCTTTTCATGGGACCAAGTTCAACTGGGGCTCCTATGATACTAAGGGGGAAGGTATGCAACTATGTAATTATATATTATATATCTCCAACCTCAGTCATGTGCCCTCTATAGCTACATCAATCATAACCCCCTAAATATAGATATCACGACCCTATATTACAATCAATTACCACGTTCTACATCAATCATGTGTGTTCCT
This sequence comes from Engystomops pustulosus, assembly GCA_019512145.1. Lineage (NCBI taxonomy): Eukaryota > Metazoa > Chordata > Amphibia > Anura > Leptodactylidae > Engystomops > Engystomops pustulosus. The sequence continues at coordinate 23,310,394 of CM033644.1, forward strand.
ATATTACATCAATCATATGCCCCCTATATCTACATCAATTATATACCCCCTATATCTAATCAGCATGCGGTCCTATAGGTACACCAATCTATAACCCCAATATCTAATCAATCATATTCCCCCGATATACACAATCATCATCCCTCTATATCTACATCAATCATGTGTGTCTATACCTACATCAATACTCTAGATCCCCGATCATAGGGACAATGTCCTCCCTATATCAAACATCAGATGCCCTATATACAGTCAACAGAGTCCCTCTATAGCAGCAATCAATCAGAGTCCCCGATATCAACATCAAGCTATCCCCTCATATCGTACAGCTAATCATAGTCCCCTCGATATCTCCATCAGCATAGTTCCCCTATAGTCGACATCAATCAAGCATCCCCCTATATCTACATCGGATATTACCCCTAATAGCTACATTCAAGCATGCATGTCCTATAGCTACACCAATCATTATAAACCCAAATCAATCATCTACCTACTAGCAATCATATGTCCCCTAGTATCTACATCAATCAGTATTCCCCCTATATCTACCAATCAATGCCCAGTATATCGACATCAATCAGAGCCCCGAGAGCGGGCATCAAGCAGAGCCCCCGAGAGCGACAGCAACAGAGGCCCTAGAGCGACCAGCCAAGAGAAGACCGCGGAGCTACAGCAAGTATTAGGCACCCCGAGCGGCGGACAGCAAGGAGAGACTACCGGAGAGGACTACAAGCAAGCCCCTCGAGGGAAGCAATCAAGTCCCCCGCAGATCTACCACAAGCAAGCACCGCGAGAGCGACAGCAAGCAGAGGCCCCGAGATCTACATCAAGCAGAGTCCCCGAGAAAATATACAGCATAGCAGATCCCCCGAGAGAGAACAGCAGTGACAGAGCCACGTCCTAGATTACATCAAGCATATGCCCCCCGAAGCTCATCAATCATATGCCCCAGATCTACACTCAATGTTCATATGCCCCCTATATCTACATGCAATTGCAGATGCCCCTAGAGTCGACATCAGCATATACCCCGCGGAGGACGAGACAAGCAGAGGCCCCGATAGCGACAGCCAGAGAGAGGCCCCTTAGCGACAGCAAGCATAGCCCCCGAGAGCTGACAGAAGCAATGCCCCGATATCTTACAATCAATCAGAGGCCCCCGATATCGACAGCAAGCATATGCCCCGATATCTACATCAAGAAGAGGCCCGCTAGTATCTTAACATTCAAGCATATGCCCCCCGAGAGCGACCGGCACGCAGAGGCCCCAAAGCGACAGCAAGCAGAGCCCAGCGAGAAGTACGAGGCAGCAGAGCCCCGCGAGAGCGAAGCAGGCATAGGCCCCGGAGGACGACGCAGCAACAGAGCCCGCCGAGAGCGACAGCAAGCAGAGGCCCCGCGAGAGGACAGCAAAGCTAGAGGCCCCGAGAGAACAGCAAGGCGAGAGGCCCGAAGAGACAGCAAGAAGATGCCCTGAGAGGACAGGCACAAGCAGAGCCCCAGAGCGACATCATAGCAGAGTCCCCGATATCGACATGCAAGCAGTAGCCCTAGAGCGGACAGCAAGCAGAGGCCCCCGAGAGGATACATCAAGGGGTTAAAAGAGACCGCTAGAATCGACATCACGGAGAGACCCCCTAGAGCTACATGCAAGCATATGGCCCCTATGAGCTACATAAATGCAGATGACCCTAGATCGACATCAAGTGGCATAGTGTATCCTATATTACATCAATCAATACCTGCTATATTTAAATCAATCATATCCATCCTATATCACATCATCATTATTCCCGATGATCTACATCAATCATTATCCCTCCTTGATATCTACATCCAAGTCAGATTCCCACTATATCTAATCAATCATATTCCACTATATCTAAACTCAATCATTCCCATCTAATCTACATGTCAATTATATTTTGTTGGGGGGGGCCCCTATAGTACAGCAATCAATGACCCTCTATATACAGCATCATATGCACCTATATCTAATGAATCAGTGTGTCCTATAAGCTACAGTCAATCCTATTCCCCTTTACCTAGAACATAATCATGATACTCTATATCAAATCAAATCATATTCCCTACCCCCCGACTACCTACACTGAATAATATTACCTCCATATGTAACACCAGTCATATTCCCCTATATCTACATGAATAATATCCCACCCCCTATATGTACACCTATCATCTGGCCTACACACTACCATACAGTGATCATGATGTAGCTGTAGCAGTCTAAATTGGAAACAACCAGTATTAAGTAACAATAACTCCTTCCTGAAGTGATGATAAACTCCAGGCATAACGCCATTGTACGCTCCCATGCCGGCGCAGCGATGTCCTCACTTGCAAAACTAAACGCAAGGATAAGAGGAAAAGTAAATCAGATAAAATCAGAATAAAAGTTTAAGAACAAAAAAGAAACATCAATTAATGGGGCAGAACATGGGGATTTATTAAGTGGAACATGTTATTGTAATGAGATTTCAAATCTCATTATCAACAGTACAACCAAATCTCATTTATTGCTGAAAGGTGTATTTCCAGTGTAATTAGCCATGGTATTTTGATTAAAAACTAAAGTGTTGTTCTAATAAGTATGATGGAAAGTGATGCTTTTTTATTTCCTGTGACATATATTCTGTAGCAATCCAAAGAACTGGAGGAAAGAGGTTGTATTGTTCTACTACAATCATATTAGTATAATTCATAGCATCCTAGGGAATGTTCTAGTAATCCAGCACTCGGCAAAAATAATCCCAATCCCAGATTTTTGTTTATTTTGAAGTCTTAGAAACATGTCCTGCACTCTAACCGACACCTGCAACTGGTGCATTGGATTGCTTTGTAGGTTATTATGCAGTTACAACTGCAACCACTGCAAGTACATCTATACTGGATTACCATGAAGATACTTAATTGTACAGCGCTGCGCATCAGTCAAGGTCACAATCTGCTCAGCTCCTCCTGCTCTATAAAAAGATGCCTGCAGATAGGACACTATGTACAATCTGCGCAGCTCCTCCTGCTCTATAACATGCTGGCTGCAGATAGGACACTATGGGTTGCCTAAGCATGAGACAGAGGAAGCTTTCAGCTTTTTTCTTGAAGGACCAAAGCCACACGTTGTACCCCTCTGCTTATATACCATTCTCCTAGTTAATCGCCTGCAAACAATAGTATGCTATGTGCTTTGTGGGTGTATGAAGTATATTCTCCGCGTCTTGCTGTTCTATTGTTAAATGCCATTTTTTTTTCTTCGCCTTTATTACTATATGTGAACACAACAGAAGCAAGAGACGGAGTCCCACTGCTCAAGGATTTCACATCAAAGGAGAGTCATTGTGGTATATGAAAAAGACAGGGAGCTATACTCCACTATCAGGGGCCAACCGTATGCATAGAATACAAAGACCGGCGCCGGAGATTTCTATAGCGTAATGATGCATAATGATGGAGTCTGCAAGTAATTTTCAAGGGCCGTCCACGCCGATGCTTTAAATGCTTAAACAAGTTTGTTAAGAAGTTGTAGAACAAACCGACTGGTCACTGCAGAAAAACAGCTGCATAGCGTTCTTCTCTTTAGCATTTCCAATAAAGCACCGAGCATTAGGTCACTGATTAGCATGATTATGCTAAGTGCCGACAGTGTAGAAAGATTGTGAACTGTACCCAATTACTTATGTGCCGCACGCTCAGTAATTGACTCGAGAAAAGAAGTATAAGCAATGCGGACAGATTGCCTAACGCTGTCCTGTGGATATGAGCCAGCCATGTTTCATTATTATCCTCAAGTAGTTGAAACACAGAGCGTCGTGTGACGACCAAACATATATTTCTTCAGGGAGACACTTGAGACACTCGAACAAAAGTTGGTGAACATTATGTCTGTAGTATAACTTTATAAAGTGTTGGCTAGAAGCATTATTGATCGGTTATGGCACAGGCCAACAATAGTGATTGTTGAAAGACCAAACCCTGGGCCCAAATAAGATAAGTACAGGGGGGCAGCTGTGAACTATTCATGGTTTAGCCCAGGCCGCGCCAGCACTGGGCATACCTGGCAAGTGCCAGGGCCCAGAGCTGCTGGGGGACCCACAGAAGGTGTACATAAGGAATCCATAGGGCTGAGGGGGCTGTATGTAATATAAGTCCATAGGTGGTCAGAGGGGCTTTATACAAATAACCACAAGGGGGCTGTTTGGGATGATAAACTGGAATATTTGGGGAATAGAGACTGTTGTTAGTTTGAGTTTTTAATGGCGCCTGTGAGTTTACAAAGGGGGGCTACTGAGGCTCCGGCACCAGGGCCTACTGAAACCTGGAGCCGACCCTGCCTAGCCTGAATTAATCAGATATTAGATGTTCATAAGCATTGCGTGTTCAATTATCTTCAGAGGTTCAGTGCAACCACATGGCGGTATGAAATAGCATAAACTTAACAGCCAAAAGAAAAACAAAATGTTATTAATGTATTACACTCAAGTAGATAAGTAGTAATGGAATTAATGCAATGGGGCTCATTTACAAAGGGTCGTGCTGCTCACTTTTCTGTGCACTTTTTTCGAGGATTACACGGCTTGGACAGGTTATTAAGAAGTGGTCTGCGTGCGTTTTGGAGCACGCAATCCTTTTTTGGCGTCCAGGACATAATTTAGGGGGGCGTACCATTGGACAATCCGAACTAATTCAGACAGAGACGCGGGATTTAACTTTCAAATTGTGCCGCAATCCCAAGCACCTAGTGATGCTCCACTAAAAGGATGGTGAAGTGACACATGCAGGATGTCTGGCGCGCGATCTTAGTGAATCAGGGCACAAGTGCATGCACATTCGGTGAACTCCGGGGCGAGGTAAGTAAATGTGCTCCAATGTGCTGATTTTCTCTGTACTGTCAGGTCAGCTGGCCTGTTCCCATCTGAAATAGGAAGTTTAAACGTATCTGGTCTGGAATCATACAATGATGGCTTAGGGATAGTGGGTGAGGGTAACAATTGTAAAAAGAAGGCGGTGATCATCCACACCACTGCAAAATGGCACCGGTGTGAAAACGAAGTCTCAGAGCATCAATTGGGCAAAAGCAAAAGTAATGGCCCATTAAAGTAAGCATTTTATACGTAAATAATAGAGCGCACTCTGCATGAAATCTTGCTTCAGCAGCATCATATGGATGATGCAGCCCATGGCTTCCTGTATCACCCAGCAAATGTACGGCTCCTGCTGGCTGCTCCCTGCTCCCCCATGCACAGCTCATGTAGGATCCACTTAGGATCCTTTTAGCTTGTACATTCTAAAGAGGGAGAGTAACTAAAAACTTCCTAGACTGATGCTAACTATACCACGAAACCGGACATTTAACATTTATTTCTAACAAAATTACCGATGGGGTTCATCTAGCGGCACCCCCATGCTCCAGTGGCGTCACCTTGGTCCGGCGCAATCTCCGCCTCCTAGTGCGTGTACGTGCCTGCTCTTTCAGACTTAAGGGCCAGAGGAAGCTAATTGGCGCTGGCCAGCCGCTGACCTGTTAAGTAGCCGCCTCTTCCTATGACCCAGCAGGATCTTGTTGACCTTGTGCCTTTGAAAAAGAATTTTGACGCTTGTGTATTATCCGTTGTGACCTCCTGCTACATTCATGATTCTGTTTCTCTGACTTATGCTACGTCCCCGATCTGATCCTGTGCGTCTGTCCTGACTTCTGGCTGACACACGCCTCCAATTCTGCCTGCTGTTCTGTACCTCGACTTGGCACTACCATGGGCAAAGTCGGCAAGTGGAGCGACCTGGGGGTATTCCGCTGCAGCAAGTCCAACCCGCTTGTGGTGGGTTAGTGAATACCGAGTGCCACTTACACCCCAGGTGTCGGCTTTGACTCGGGGTGTCCAGTGGGTCCACCACCACCAAACCTGATAATATGTGATACTCCAGTCACATCCAGAGCTGTAGTCTTATCCTTGGCCATTAAATACTCCTGTCACATCCAGAGCTGTAGTCATCTATCTATTTGGATACTCCATCTGTGTTGAATATCTGTGATGTTGAATAACAATTTAAATGTTGTCCTTTTTTTCTTAATAAAATGTCCATCTTTGATTTGTGATCTATTTGTGCAAAATATTTTTGTAACCCCATTCTATTTGTTACAAGCTAAGAGCAGCACTACTATCCCAAGCTACAGCTAGTGGTTAATATAATGTTGATGTGGACGTAGGGTCATGAAATTGATAACTAACAGGGGAAATTTATTTGGTACTGAGTGCCATGATGTGATCTGGTATCACTATGAAGATGGCATAATTCCTTAATATCATTCTAGTCACCGTGCAGCAGACCTGCATTTCAATGTTGTATTTCTCTTTGTAATTTATACTGTGCTGCCATATATTTGAAATTTATATATTTCATCAATGCTTGAGAAAGCTTTTCTTGTGCCAAAAAATGTAATTTATATGCTTCTAAGGCTGATGGTGCTCTAGACTCTTCTGGTTTTTAACTATCACTGTCACCCATTTTAGTCCTGACAGAGTAGCTAATAGTAGCATTCCTGTTTAAAATACATATTTATACAATCTAATACATGCATATAAACAGTGGGTAACAGCAGCTTTAGTGTGCTACGAGGCCTGTGTGGCACGAGGCCTGGGTGGACTGGGGCGATGGACCGTCCTTTGCAGTATACGGGCCCTTGTCTGTCCCTGTCTCGTGTCCACCCATCTAATCTGCGAGCTTTAATTTTCGCCTCCCGTCCCGGCCGCCCTCTGTCCACGGTGGCCCACCGCCCTACCAAAATAGGCACAAAATTAGAAGAAGAAAAAGAAAATGGAAAATATGAGGCAAAGATTAAATGTGTTTGTAGGAGTACTCAGCCACACCTAACCAGCCTAGCTAACAACCCACCCCCGCGTACACACACCAACTCCCATACTCACGGTCTTACCAGCTAACTGCAACATACACCAAGCTCTCCTACCACATCTAACTGAAGACATCTAATTTCGCCGAAACTAACCGCCTCTAACCTGTCCAGGAGAAAACCCCACCCAAGCCTACACAACCCACCCACCGCCCGGCATCCCCTCAGGCCACCTTCCTGTATGTGGGGGGGCCCCGCTCTCCGCGCCCCCACAGCAGCCGTCCGATACATACAGTATATACACATGGGGCAATTTACTCACCGGTCCGTGCATGTTTCACCGATCCGGATTATCCAACGAGATATGAAACATGCTGCAATGCAATTAATTGTGCGCCTGTTTGTATCCTGCATGTGTCTCTAAGGTCCGCCGGATTTAACCACTTCTTCCCGTGCACGGTAAGTGCAGGGCTTGCAACACCAAAGTTTTAAGTTAAGTAGGGGGTTTTTGGGCTTATACTAGGATCGCCGATATACGAGTATATACGGAACTTAACAAAATTGATCATAAACTTCGAAGATAGAGCTTGTGAGCTTCCCCATTACAGGATATGGGTAAATTTGGCCGCCTTTGACCAGTCGTGCGTGGGGAGTGTCATTGGGAGCAACAACTTCTGCCATTTGTCCTTTAACTTGTACAAGTATTGCCGCTTACAAGGCGTATTTTGTGTTCATCAGACCATACCGTAAAGATACAAAGCCTTGTTACAGTTGATCATCAAAATAGAGTCAAATTCTAACGACATGTGAATAGCATGCAGTTAAATAATTAAAACTAAGGGTAAAAGCAAATGTTGATGATAATATTAAGTGGTGGTAGAAGATTGAACATAGGCCTTTCAATCTAGCAATTGTAATATGAAATGTACAGCACAGTCAAAGACGCAAGAAAAAATCTATTAGATCACACTGGCCATTTACTATTAATAGAGTAAGTAAATCCGGCGCGGCCCTGAGGGTGTGACATATACTTGGAATTTTAGCTTAAGTGTGTAGTGCCCTAAGTTCAAACCTCTGGATAGAGGTCATGATCTTCTGACCTACACACATTCTACCAGGCTAGATCTGCCTGGTAAATATGTCAATAGGGCAAATCATACCCTCGACGCCGAATATCCCTCCAAAGACGTTAGCAAAACGTTTCATTAGTTGGAGAGAAATTCCAATATAAGTCATGGGTCTAATGAGTTTTGGGTGGAAAATATAAAGCTGAAATAAAAAGAAAGTTGAACCCACCTAAAGCTATTAACACCGCAGAACAGATCAATATTGTCCTAAATTTGTTTTTGCAATTTTTTATAGCGACTCATAAGGCACTTGTCATTAGCTAAAACAAATACTATCGTTTAAGACAGCTGGGAGATCCAGGGACCACATACAGGATCGTCGTTCTTCATGGAAATGGAGAGTATTGCAAATCCCATAGACTGCCATAAGTGCGGTATACATCAATGGCCTCTACCAGGTCAATTATGGTTTGATTTCTCTTTAGGATATTGACTAAGTCCAAAAGCTAATTTGAATAATAGGTGGTGGCAGGGGCGAAAGGAGGAGCAGGACTCATTTTCATTGGGTCCAAGAACAGAAGAGTCCTGCTCCTCCTTCAGGCCATGCACAAGGTATAATTAGAATTATAACGGTGTGTTCCTTTAAAGGAAACCTACCATCAAGTAGATCCGATGGGCAGGTTCCTTTACTAGGAACAAGTCCTTCAACTTTTTATTCAAATTGTGAAGTGTCCAATTTCTTGATAAAAGTTTTTATTGTGTATATCATTCAACTTACATTGAAGGATTCCTTCTGATCCTGCCATTGAGATGGTTCTACTCCTTCATTGGGTATAGCTGTTTAATTAAAAAGATTGGATTTGATTGGGAAAGAACACAAAAACCTGTCTATATAAGACCTCACAGTTCAAGAGAATGTAACGACGCATGTGAGAATGCATGCGAGAGTCTAAGGAACTCGATACTCCTGCCCAATGAGCCATAGACAGAATCTGTGACAAGGCACAGCATGGCCAAAGGTTACAAAAGAATTCTACAGAACCAAGAGCCACGTTGGCATCTCCATTATCATTATATTATTTATAGAGCAGTTTAATTCCATGGTGGTATACAATCAGTAAGGGTTTATATACATGACATTAAGACAAGAACAACAAAATGCAAAGTACAAAATACAAAATTACAGTGATCAGGAAGACAAGTGGGGAGGCGGACCCTGCCCGTGATGGCTCACAAATTTAAAGTTGAAAGGGAAGATAGAGACCACGAGGTGGGGAGCAGAGCAGTTAGTGTGCATTGTAGACAATCGTGAAAGGTAGGGTTTTTCAGAGTACTTTGAAGGGTTGAGGTGATCGACAGTTATGCAGCCTCACACCAGTCGGGCTTTATGGCAGAATGTGCCGACGAAAGCCTCTCCTCAGTGACAAGATATATGAAAGCGCAGCATACAAAACACATGAAGGACTCCCAGACTATGAGACATAGATTCTATGGTCTGATGAGAACTGAACATAAACTTTTATGTTAATCTATAGGCAGTAGTGTGGAGAAAACAGGCACTCTGACCTCTGACTGGACCGAAGGTCATTCTCCAAACAAGACAATGGTCCTTGCGCACTTCTTTTTATGGGCAAACTGCTTGCAAAGTGATATTAAGAAGTGTCCGGCACCACCACATATGTTCCTGGGATTAAGTGTGGGCAAGGACCCTAAGAACACAGCTAATAACACAAAGCAGAGGCTTCACAGAACATCTCTGGACCAGTCTGTACGCGCCAGCCAGAGCCCCCTGACCCTAACATAATTGAGATTTCTGGGAGAGACTGAAAATTGCCCCACCAACATTCACCCATCAACCTGAGGGAACTGGAGAGATCAGCAAGGAAGAGGGCAAGAGGATCCCCAAATACAGGTGTGAAAAACTTATGCATCTTCCCAAGAAGATCTGGCTGGGTCTAGCTCCAAAGCTTTCTATCAGTATGAGAAAAGATGACGAATACCATTTTGACTATTTCAGTTTTTCATGTAATAAATTAGCCAAAAATATCCATACTTTCTAAGTGTTTGATCTTACCAATGGCTTACAATGAAACAAAGAGTGCAAAAGTTTAAAGGGTTCTGAATACGTCCTGACCCCTGTAAAGTGTGAACAGTCACAGAAAGTTGTGATTTCATTTGTAGTTAGCTTGATGGTCAGGGGAAGTCATTTTCTTTCCCAATTCATGTTTCCAGATCAGCCCCATGCCAGTTCAGGCCCCATTTTTGATGCCCTCACATTCAGACTACCCTCCTTTCAAAGACGCCATATCACCCGTTCTTCCTAAAGGGGTGTTCCCATGCTTCAAATTAAGGTTATTGTTTGTACTGAATGAAAAATAAAAACAATTTTCCAATATACTTCTTGTCAATTCCTCTTCTAGATCTCTTGCTGTCATTAGATAGAAAAGCTTCTATGTTACCTGCAGTAGACGAAATATGACCATGGACACAAGGGCTGTGCTCTGTATGAAGTTCGACTACAGGCGGCCCTACGAACACTGACTTACAGACAACGCCTCGTACAAAGGACATCTCGGATGTTGGGAATAATGTACTTTAGTCTAGGACTAAATAAACGATATAAAAGGTATCACAGTGTCTCTAAATAAATTTATTGTTCATCACTGGTTCTTAGGACAATTCACATTTTAAAAATTCAGTGTGTCAACATTTGGCGTGGTTGTTACAATTCTATAATAAACCAGTTCTGATCTACAAGGGATGCCGATATAGTATATCTAGCGAGGGTTAAGTCTGATTGTCAGTGTCCTGTGGAGTGCGAGATTTCTCAGCAACATGTCTGAGGAGTATTATGGTTCACCCATTTCACCTTTTTACATTTATTGTGGTTCTACTCACTTCTACAAAATAGTGGCCAACAAAAATGCTTTCTTTTAGCTATGAGGCTACATGGCAGCTGTGTGGGCAGGACACAGGTCTTAGTTGTTAGGAAACACAGCCTTGCAGACGTGGGGTCTGGGTTAAGTCCAAGGTCAACATTCTGCAAGAAGTTTGTATGTTCTCTCCGGTTGCGGTGGGTTTTCTTCAGTTTCTTGGAGTTTCCTCAAGGTCCTCGGTTTCCTCCCAACACTCCCCCCCCAAAAATACTGGTAGGTTTATTAGATGGAGCCCCATGGGGACAGGGACCATTGACAAGCTGCTGAGCACGCTGCGAATACTGTGTGCGCTACTATAAAATATAAAGAATTCATTACTATGGTGCACCCATTACATTATGGGGTATCTCCAGTGACATAAGGGATGTCGTCTTAATGAGCTCCAATGAATCTATAGGCTATACTCTTTGATCCTCATTTCAGAGATGTCAACAGAAGGTTGTGATCCTCATGTCAAAGTTCAGGCATTGAGTATAGGGAATCTCTTTCTATAAGTATCTGCATATTAATTTCCCAATATATTAGTCCTTTAAGACTCAAAACACTTAAGTTTATATCTATACCCTCATTTTACAATTACAGTGTAGCAGAGCTGAATCCTAACACTACTTGCGTATTTTCGAAGGGACTGTGGCTTGAAGGTAACCGTTTTCCTAATATATCTGATACTGATGAGTTAACCAAATTAACTGGATATGGAACATTCAAGCTCTGTACATCTAAAACAGACATGTACTTTTTTAGTGCATGTCTATTTTGCAACATTTGTGAACTATTTTGGTTTCAGCTGAGCAACAAGCGCCTCCTCTCTGAAGTATATTTATTGTATAAAGCACAAAACTCAATAGCGCCGTCTGCCAAGAATGAGGTATATATTTTTATGAAAATTTCATCAACACCGTAGAATAGCTTGCATATACTGCAGCCTGAGTTCTATTTTTACATTTGTTCTAGTATTTCGCTGCAATATCTCCGATCACCCAGTGACATCTGGAGAGGACTTCACTTGTTATTAGCTGCGTACTGTAGCGCACCTAGAGTGTTCAGATGTCTAATCGATGCATTTTGAAAAAAAAATGGAAGAATCTGTCAAAATGTTTGATTTTGTAAAAATAAATTGGTACATAATCAGTAATCAGTCGATTAATATACATCCACCAGGGAATATAGAATGGGATGAGGGGTGTCATTGCCCAATAGAAAAATTCTTATTGATATCTCTAATATGTTCATTTTGTCACTTATATAAATGATATGTTTGATTGATCTACCACTAAATATCTTTGTGTGACATTGGACCAATATCACCCCGTGTTATTATAAATGAGGTTCTAAGTGGCAAGTCATTCTTTGTCATGGGACCAAGGTTACAACTGGGGCTCCTATGATACAAGGGGGAAGGTATGCAACTAGTAATATATATTATATATCTCCAAACGCTAGTCAGTGCCCCTATAGCCTGACATCAATATCAACCCCCTAAATATAGATATAAGCACTCTCCGATATTACATAATAATTACCACGTACTATCACATCATCGTGTGTTCATATATGACTCATCTATGCTCCCTAGTTCTACGTCAACAAGACCCCGATAGCTGAATCAGCTATGCGGTCCTATAGAGCTACACCAAGCAATAACCCCAATAAGGACAGGCAGCAGAGCGCCCCGATGATGCGACAGCAACGAATCTGCCCCTAGAACTGACATCAATCATGTGGTGCGATACCAGCATCAAAGCAGAGCCCCGCAGAGAGCGACAGCAAGCATGGCCCGGGGAGCACGGCCGGGCTAAGCATGGAGCGATCGCGGACGAAATCAGAGAGCCCCGAGAGGACAGTCAAGCAGAGGCCGCATAGCGAAGCTATCAGAGCCGATAGTCACATGCAAGCTACCCCGTATGACACTGCGAGCCGATCTAAATGCAAGCAAGTGCCCCGAGAGCGACATCCAGCAGAGCACCACCCGTATAATCGACATCAAGGATAACCCCTGAATGCGACTAAAGCGCAGTGCCTATGAGCTACACCAACAGGATAACCCAATAGAACATCTAGCCGTACAGCAATGCAGAGGCCCCTGAGGCGACAAGCAGGATGCCCCCGACATTGACGAGCCCCCGAGATGCATGAGCCAGCAGTAGATCGACAATGCAGGACCGTCAGAGCGCGCAAGAGACGCGGAGGACATGCAAGCAGAGGCCCGAGAGCAGACAGCACAAGGCCAGAGCGCCGCCTAGAGAGCCGCGGAGCACAGCAAGTTTAGGCACCCCGAGCGGCGACAGCAAGGAGAGATACCGCGAGAGGCTAAGCAAGCAAGCCCCCGAGGGAAAGCAATGCAGAGTCGCCCCGCGAGATCACCAGCAGCACCGCAAGGCAGCAAGCGCCGAGAGCGACAGCAAGCAGAGGCCCCGAAGCCAAAGATAGCCTAAGACATCAGGAAACGCAGGCAGCATGCCCCCGAGAATAGCGACATAGCAGATCGCCCTCGAGAGAGAACAGCAGGACAGAGCGCACGCCTAGAGCATCAAGGCAGATGCCCCCCGAGAGCTGCATCAATAGAGCCCCGTATAGCTACATCAAGTTCAATGCCCACCATATCGACATGCAATGCAGAGCCCCTAGAGTGACATCAGCATAAGACCCCATAGTCGGTTAGACGATGAAAGCATAGGCCCCTCTGACAGCCAGACCTAGAAGCAAGCATGGAGAGCTACCAGATGCCCCGAATCTTACATCAAGCAAGGCCCGTATCCGCAACTATGATATCACAGCAAGAAGAGGCCCGTAGTGCTAGACATGCAAGCAATGCAGGCCCCGAGAGCGACAGCAACAGGCCACAGAGCAAAGAGAGCCCCAAGAGCGACGAGCAGCAGAGACCCGCGAGAAGTCGAGGCGCAAGAGCCCGCGAGAGCGAAGTATCAGCATAACCAACCGTAGATCGAGCAGCAACAATAGAGCGCCTATAGCGTCAGCAAATCAAAGGCCCAGTTAGGACATCCAAAGTAAGGTTTCCCGAGTAGATACAATAGAGTAGTTCCCGATATAGTACATCATATATTACCGTAGATCTCCCTGAGCAGGCAAAGCAGAGCTCCCGAGCGACATCTACAGAGTCCGATATGCATAAGAGTAGCCCTAGTAGCACACACAGAGGCCCTCGGGGATAATGCATAGTCTAAAGCAAGACCGCTAGCATATCGTACATCACGGTAGTTACCCCTCTGTAGCTACATGCAATCATATGCCCCAGAGCTACTACATGCAATGATTCCCTAGATCGACATCAAGTGGCATAGTGTACCCCTATATCTACATCAATAATATCCATGCCTAATTAACATCAATCATATCCATCCTATATCCATCATCATTATCCCTATGATCTACATCAATCATATCCCTCCTTATATCTACATCAATAATTCCCTATATCTAATCAATCATATTCCACTATATCTAACCATCATTCCCATCTATCCATGCTTATATTTTCGTAATGGAGGGCCCCTATATACAGCAATCAATGACCACTATACTACAGCATCATATGCCCTATATCTACAGCTACAATCAGTGGTGTCACTATAAGTACGCTCAATCTAATTCCCTTTATAAAACAGTTAACATATACCCTATATATCTAATCAAATCATATTCCCTTACCCCGTATACCTCATGAATAATATTCCCTCCATATGTACACCAGTCATATTCCCCTATATCTACATGAATAATATCCCCCCCCCCCTATATGTACACCTATCATATGCCCTTACACATATCCACTACACGTAGTCATGTGTGTAGCAGAGTCTAAATTGGAAACAACCAGTATTAAAGTAACAATAATTCCTTCCTGAAGGTGATGATAAAACTCCAGCATAACGCCATTGTACGCTCCCTCATGCGGCGCAGCGTTGTCCCCTGCACTGCAAGGATAAGAGAAAAGTAAATCAGATAAAATCAGAATAAAAGTTTAAGAACAAAAAAGAAACATCAATAATGGGAGAACATGGGGATTTATTAAGTGGAACATGTATTGTAAATGAGATTTTCAATCTCATTATCAACAGTACAAACAAAATCTCATTTATGCTGAAAGTGTATTTCCAGTGTAATAGCCATGGTATTTGATAAAAACTAAAGTGTTGTTTCTAATAATATGAGGAAAGTGATGCTTTTTTTATTTCCTGTGACATATATTCGTAGCAATCCAAAGAACTGGAAGGAAGAGGGTTGATTGTTCTACTACAATCATATAGTATAATCATAGCATCCTAGGGAATGTGCTAGTAATCCAGCACTCGGCAAAAATAATCCAATCCCAGATTTTTTGTTTATTTTGAAGTTTTAGAAACATGTCCTGCACTCTAACCGACACCTGCAACTGGTGCATGGATTGCTTTGTAGGTTTAGTATATGCAGTTACAACTGAGCAACCAACTGCAAGTAATCTATACTGGATTACCATGAAGAAGATACTTAATTGTACAGCGCGTGCGCATCAGTCAAGGTCACAATCTGCTCAGCTCCCTGCTCTACTAAAAAGATGCCTGCAGATAGGACACTATGCTACAATCGAGCAGCAGCTCCTCCTGCTCTATAACATGCTGGCTGCAGATAGGACACTATGTACAATCTGCTCAGCTCCTCCTGGGGATGGTAGTTGCGTCTAAAAGGTGCAGGTATAGATCCACTAGTGGGAAACAGATACTAGTTTTAAGAGCCTATCCCAGATATTATGGGGCGGCCTAGGATGGGATGTTCCCTGATCTTTATGAATTTTTGGCAAGTGGTTAAAGACTGGTAGGGGGGGATGTGATACAGTAGAAAACTTTCTTTTTTGTTTTAAAAAAATTTTCTTTTCAAAGGCGTCTTTGATCATCTCGTTATATTCTGTGAGGAATACCGATGTCGGGTCAGTGACAAATATAGTCAGGTATAGATGGTACTGTAAATATCTTTATGTATGGTATATAGTGGTACCTTTGTTGCTGCAGGTTCCTTTGTCTGGGTAGATTTCCAGGAAAAGAAATTCCGTTGTACTTGTGTTCAGAAGTCCATCAAGATGCTGTTTCTTAGGAATAATCCGCTCGATGTTTTAGCAAGAGGCTATACAGCGTTTGACTGCACGAGGAGTGGAGCTCCGGACGGTAGCTGCACACTCCGATCACAAATCTGGTGGATTCCGTATGGTGACGTCACCAGGTTACGGTGGGTCCAGAGGGACAAAAATCCTCCGACGCGTTTCGAAGACTGATACTGTCTCCTTCGTCAGGGTGGATTGTCACTGTGCCGGCAGCATATTATATACTCTTGTCTAATTACAGCCTTGGGACTACAGGTGAGTATATATCAGCTTTTAATGTAAGATTGAAGAGTATTTGTCTCTTTTATTAATTTGATAAAAATATGTATATAAATAACATTTGAATTATAAGTTAAAAGGGGACTTTTTTATTTGATTGTGTTAAAAAATATTCTTAAAAATGGGGAATTATATATGGTATAGTTCGGTCCGTGATTATGGTACTTTGTATTTACATAAACGCGAACAATTCTATTTCTTTATTAAGTCCACTTGGGACCAAAGTGTTGAGTAGAAAAATCCATTTACTCTCCGATCGTGACATATCGAAGATATAATTTCCTCCTCTCCAGCTTTGAGGTACTTTTTCTATGGCGAAGAATTCGGATTTTCCAAAATGTCCTTGATGATATTTTTTATAGTGGTCTGATAGGGGATGATCTTCCACTTGTTTTTCAATATTACGTCGATGTTCATTGATGCGATCTTTCAGCATCCGTTTTGTCCGGCCAATGTATAGTTTCTGGCACGGGCATATAATACAATATATAACCCCTTTCGAATGGCAAGTCAATTGGCTTTTGATTTTATATTTTTCCTTACATTCATTAGGTCCAAATGTTTTAATTGCCTTTCTATTTTTGGTAATTCTGCATGCTGGACATTGTGTGCATGGGAAAAAACCATTATTGTGTAGAAAATTCTTTTGGGACTGTATTTGGGGTTTTCGAGGTTCCTTGATGGTCGGGGCTACTAGTCCTCCAATATTTTTTGCTTTTTTAAAAATAAATTTAGGTTTTTTTGACAGATGTTGGCCTATTACTTTGTCCTGGGATAAAATGTTCCAGTGACGAGCTACAATTTTTCTGAAAATTTCCCGGTCTTGAGTATATTGGGTTATGATTGGGACCTCTATGTTATCATTGTTGACCATCCTATTTTCCATTGAGTTTGTTTCTTCCTTCTTTCTCAGCAATTGTGACCTGCATAGATTTGTGATA